>PVJD01006701.1:0-94513 GCA_004026545.1 Mormoops blainvillei | reverse complement strand
CATCACTCATAATGGTCAATAATGACAAATGTCCAACAAAAATTTATCAGGTATACCCATAGCTAACATTGTATTCAACAGTGAAAAGCTGAAAGTTTTTCCACTAAGATTAGGAACAAGACAAGGATTCCTACTTTCACCATTTCTCTTATTTTTTTCTATTTTTGTGGAATACTAGTACTAGAAGTTCTACCTGGAGCAATATGCAAGAAAAAGAAATAAAAGACATTCAAATTGGATAGGAAGAAATAAAATCCTCTCTGTTTGCTGATAACAAGATCTTGTAACATGTAAAAAATCCTAACACTCCAGAAAAAAACTATTAGAGCAAATAAACTAATTCAATAAAGCTGCAGGATACAAAATCAATACATAAAATTCAGTTTCATTTCTACACACTGACAAGGAGCTTTCTGAAAAAGAAATTAAGAAAACAATCCCATTTACAATAGCATCAAAAAGAATAAAATACCTAGGAATAAATTTAATCAAGAAGGTGAAAGGTCTGTACATTGAAATCTATAAAACATTGATTAAAGTAATTGAAGAAAACACAAATAAATGAAAAGACATCTGTGTTCGTAGACTGGAAGAATTAATATTGTTAAAATGTCCATACTACTCAAATTGATGTATAATTTCAATGCAATCCATATCAAAATTCTGAGGACATTTTCCACAAAAATAGAAAAAATAATTCAAAAATTTGTGTGGAACCAAAAAAAGCCCTAAATAGCTAAAGAAATCTTAAGCAAGAAGGACAGAGATAGAACTATCACACTTCTTTCTTTAAAAATACATTACAAAGCTATAGTAATCAAAATAGTATGATACTGGCATTTTAAAAAAAGACACATAAACCAACAGAACAGAACAAAGAGCCCTGAAACAAATCCATGTATTTACTGTCGACTAATCTTCAACAAAGATGCCAAGAGTACCAATGAGAAAAGGACAATCTCTTCAATAAATGGTTTTGGGAAAATTGGATATGCACATAAAAAAGAATAAAATTAGATCTTTATCTTATCCCACACATAAAAATCAATTCAAAAGTGGATTGAAGATTTAAATATAATACCTGAAGCCATAAAACTCCTAGATGAAAGCATAGGGGAAAGCTCCTTGGAATTGGTCTTTTCAATAATTATTTTGGACTTAACACGAAAAATACAGGCAACAAAAGAAAAAATAAACAAGTGAGACTAAATCAAACTAAAACATTTTTGCACAAGCAAGGAAACAGTCAACAGACTTAGTAGACAACCAACAAAACAGGTAGAAATATTTACAAGTCATATATCTGATAAAAGATTAACATCCAAAATGTGTAAGGAATTCATTCAAGTCAATAGAAAAAAAATCCAATTTTAAAAATGAGCAATGGACCTAAAAAGATATTTTTCCAAAGAATAATACAAATGGCCAAAAGGTACATGGTAATGTGCTGAACATCATAAAATATCAGGAAAATACAAATCAAAACCAATGAGATTATCACTTCACACCTGTTAGGATGGCCGTCACCCAAAAGTCAAAAGATAAGTGTTGGAAAAAATGTAGGGAAAAGGGACCCTTATATCCTGATGGTGGGAATGTAAACTGGTACAGCCATTATGGAAAACAATACGAGTTTCCTCGAAACATTAAAAAGAGAACTACTGTATCATCTAGCAATTCTACTTCTTTTTATATAGAAAAGGAAATGAAATCACTATCTTAAATAGATATCTGCACTCTCATGTTCATTGCAGCATTATTCACAGTGGTCAAGATATGGAAATAATGGACAAAGAAAATGCGATATGAACACACACACACAATGAAATATTATTCAGCCTTGAAAATAAAGAAATACTGATATTTGCAACAACATGGATGAACCTGGAAGACATTAAGAATAAACCTATGATAAGAATAAGCCAGACACAAAAGACAAATGCTGCATGATCTCATTTATTTTTGGAATCTAAAAATGTCAAACGCATAATAACATACAGTAAAATGATGGTTAGGAGAGGCTAGGGGGTGGGGAAAATGGGGAGATGTTGGTCAAAGGATACATTTAATTATAAGATAAATAAGTTCCGGAGATATAACATATAACATGGTGACTAAGTTAATAATAATATATTGTACACTTGGAAGTTGCTAAAAGAGTAGATCACAAGCATTCTTACCACAAGGGAGAAAAAAAGTAACCACTTGAGGTGATGGCTGTGTTAACTAGCTTGATGTGATAATTATTTCACAGTGCTTATGTATATCAAAACATCATGTTGCACACTTTAAATATACACAGTTAAAATTAAATAAAGCTGGAAAAATGTCCCAGGCATAAAAAGAACATGGAAATATGACCCATAACTAGGAGATACATTAATTAAGAAGAGCAGACTCAGAAATTTCAGAGATTTTTGGATTTGCAGATAAAAATATTAAAATATTTATTATAACTATGGTTCATATTTTCAACACTCTAGAGGGAAACATGAACATAACTTAGGGAGAAAAAGATATAAAAAAGAACCATATGAAACTTCTGAAGATAAAAAATCTGAAATGAAAAATGCACTGACTGGGTATAAGGGACACTATTGTGATAACTTCCCAGTGAATCATTCTAACCATTAAATATGTCATCTTTGTTCATAAACACAAAAGTTTTCCAGTGACAACAAACAAAACACATGGTTAGTGATCATTTTAAGCTGGAAAGTCTAGGCCGTTACTGTGCCAAGAAACCTAGATGCACTCCAATTTCATAAACATTGATGCCACGTATTACTGAGGCAGACTTGACTATGTATGTCAGAATCCACGAGTTTTAATTAAAGTTATGATGTGAACAAAGCATGTCCATTAGACAAGAAAAATTTGGTCTTGGCAAGTGATATTTGCACCAATTTGCTTAATTGGATCAGTACTTTTAAAACAATTTGTAAAGCACAGGATTAAAGGCCTGAATTTCAAAGAATTTAGCAGTAGCCACAATCATGGTTTCAAACAAATCATCTGCAAGAAATTGTAGGCTGAAAATAGCAATTAACAGCTCACAGAAAAAAAAATTAATGGAGATCATTTCTATCAATTGAGTGACCGTGTATAATATGGCTTCACTGGAATCATTGATAACTTAACCTTCACCAATCTTTTCAGACTGGAAGCAAACGACCCCTTTTGTTTATTTTAGAACTATATTTCAAATAAAAATTCCAAGTACATAAATATTCCATGTCATTTTGGCTTTGGGAAGAAAGCAGCAAAAGAGGCAAGGTCAACAAAGCTCAGCTCTAGCCTTAGCTTTTATACTTTGAGCTCAGTCCTAACCTTATCTCTCCATTGTCATATTTTTAAAAAGTAAGCAAAATCCCTGGATACGTAGAATGAGTTAATGGTCACTGACTTAGTAAATCTACTTTCCATTAAAGTTATGACTGGAAAATATTGAAAACTTATTTTATTTATTCCCAAACAACTAACTTAATCAGTAACCTTGCCAATTTCTCCTCCTTTAGATTTTGGGGGGAAATAATGTCATGGAGAAGATAATTTTTTTAATTTTATTTAAAATAAAGAATACTCTCTGGTTTATGCCAAAACTCGTTTCAGAGGCACTCAGGTCGTGGGTGACCAGCCTAACCACCACCCAGCAGTTTCTCACCTGAACTTTCCCTTAATCAATCCTTCAGAGTTTTGCTAATTTATTGATCACTAATCTTCATAAGACCTTAAGATTCTCCCAAATCCTGATGTCTCTTCTGATTCAGAGAGTGACAATATTAAGTAAATATAATACATCCTATTTCCAGTTATTACCAACTATCCTCCCCCTACTCAGTTTCCCAGATAATAGATCCAAAAATACAGAAATTCTCTTCCACCAAGTGTAATGTTCAAATAAGTTACTATTAGTATACTGAAGAATCTTAAATCAAAACTGAAACAAACTAATATCTCCCAAAGATGAGAACTGGGTTTAGGCCTTAATTGTATTTCGGAGGAACATTCTTTATAACTACCTAGTTTCCTTAGGAAAAAAAAGCCCTGCATGAGTTTCTGTTGGTGTTTAGAGGATTCTGGGAACAAAAAGTGACCTAGCCTACAGACAGCCTACCATACAGACAGCCTACCTTGTTGCACTCTGCTGCTTCTGCTCTACCTAGGGACCTACAGATATGTACTGAGTCATTTTGAATACAATTTTCCAGGCAAATGAATATGAGGAACAATTGCATCAAAATGCCATATAGTAAAAGACATTTAAGGTCATATTTGAAAATAGGTGTATATTTTACATCTTGGTTGAACAGCTCTACTTGAATAATTAATAGGCACTTTAAACATGATGAGCCCAATTCCAACTTTTGACCCATACCCTCCACCCCGGACATAGCCTAGTTCTCTAGGTTCCCCTTCCAGTAAATTCATTTCCATTATTCCAAGACTTCCCTGTCCTCTCTGTTTTTCTCCTCTAAACCTTCTGTCCAATGCCTCAGCAAATCCTGTTAGCTGTGCGGAGTCCATCCCCAATCACCCCACCCTCAAAGGTCCACGGCTCCCACTGGGCGGAGCCTCTCATCTGCCAGTGCATGGTGTGTGGTCTCCTCGATGCCCTCCTTGCTCTGCCTTCCCCCTGGGGGTGCACGCAGCAGCCTGAGAATGCTGTCTAATGTGAGGCCATCCCGTCACTTTTTTCTGCCACTTTCCAAGTCTTGGGTGACAGCCCCGCCAAAAGAGCACGCCACCAGGCCCTGCTCCCCACCGGCCCCTCCTTCAGGTCTTCATTCCCATGTCACATTCTCAGTGAGGGTTTTCCAGGCACAGTATCTAAAACTGTCCCATCAGCCCCCTCAGCACTTTTCCCGGCATTCTCTGTCGCTTGTGCACACCTCAAGAAGTGATGTCACCAGTGGTCCCTATTATCACAGGGTATCTGCTTTCCTTATGATGCCTGTCGCCACCTGGCATAGGATGTACTTGTTTGTTTATCCTCTTCCTTCTCCCACTGGCATCTAAGCTCCATGAGTGTAGGGACTTTGTTTTGCTCACTGCTCTCCCCTTAGTGCCTAAAAATCTACGTGGCATGTAGGAGGTTTTCAACAAATGTTTGTTTAAAGAAAAATGCTGCTGTGCTTATTTTAATTAGATGAAGAGGATATGTCTGAAGAAACACCGAAGGCACAAGGTCTTGGGCTCGATATATCGCTGTCTCTATTTTCACTCCTGTTTGAATGGATGATCACTAGATTTATCTGTTATAGCATCTCACATGCTCTCTGACTGGGATACTTTCTAATAAAGTGCTATCTAAATTTCAATCAAAATTCTGAACTCAGGTGCTAGTGATATTTCTGATATTAACTAGTAGTTTTCCTGTACTGAGTGTACTGATATAGTACCAAGGCATTTTGAACACAATGAATTCTCACTGGACAAACACTTTCTTTCCCAAAGCATGTTCCACATGACATTTGTTCTAAGGAATTTTATGGGTCTTTTGTGAAAACGAATCAATGATCTTTGAGTTAAGGAAAAGCTAGATCTGGGTTAATTATTTTTTACTGTGGACTTCTCAGTTTCTTAATTTGGCAACGTATCATGCAAATATACACTTAAGGAGCTTCTCTAATGACTGTTGTTTCTTAGCACATGCTCACAAATACTAAATTGAGGTAACAAATCAGAAGACCAGTAAATATAGGAGCAGGGACTTAGCTCTCCGGCCCAGCCCACTCTCCTGCATGCCCCTGTGACTTCAAGCAGAATTATATTTAGCAAATATCAAATGTTGCTATGTATTTAATTTATTCCATAGACATGCACTGGGCCAGGTACTGTTCCAGGTATCGGAGAGAGAACAGTGAAGAAAACAGACACAAATCCCTGTCCTCACAGTGCTTCCATTGTAGCAGGTAAGACATTCATAAACCAGATAACTAAGTCAAATATATAGTGTGAGGCTGTGTACCTGCTAAGGAGGAGGGGCAGAGAAGTGTGTATGTGTGGGTAGGAGGGGGCATGGGGTTGCAGTTGTAGCTATTAGCAGGGAAGTCTTCATGGAGCATGTGACATTTGAAAAAAGACCTGAAGGACAGGCCCCAGAGAGCTGGGGGCTGCTGGGGCAGAGTGCTCAGGGCAGAATAGCTCCTGAACCAGGGACACGCAGACATGTTTAAGAAATAGCTACAAAGTCAGCGACTGGCATGAAGCAAAGGGGAGGAGTAGGAGAAAGAAGTTAGAGAACAAAAAAGGCAAGTCCTATAGGACTTTGCACTTTCTAAGGAACTACACATTTAATCTGCATGCATCAATGAAAGGTCTGAGCAAAGAAATGTCATGATTACATTGATCATGAAAAACATGATTACAAAGAAATATCCACTTTGTTTTTAAAGGATGGAGTTATAACTCCCAAATGTTGTCATTAGGTGTTATCTATCATAACAAAATAAATTTCTAAGAAAGGGCTTAAACCCAGCAACTCCACATCCTAGCTCTATATACCCGAGAGAAATAAAACATATATCTACACAAAAAATATACATGAATGTTCATGACAGCATTACTTTCATAGCCAAAAAGTGGAAAGCCCAAATGTATATCAACAGATGAACAGAAAAGAAGAAGTGGTATAACCATACAATGGAATATTATTTGGCCATAAAAAAGGGATGAAGTATTGATATATACTACAACTTGGATGAATTTTGCAGATCTGTCTGTCATTTTACCAGAGTTACTCTGGCTACCGTATGGCCCACCTGAAGACAAAGGCAGAACAGGAGAGCAGCTAAACCGGGGAGAGGCTGCAGTGACTGACACTGGGTCTTTCCAGAAGTCATGGGAGTACTGGGACATGCAAAGGCAGTGCTGGCCGGGGGTGAGGACGATTTGGATACTGGGGTGTGAGGGAAGAGGGCAGTGAAGAATGACACCCAGGGACTAGGCCTGAGAAACTAAAATGAAATTACCACTTACTGATACAGGAAAGCCAAACAAGGTGAAGGTGTGGAGAAAAATATCAGAAGCTCAGCCTTGGACAGTTCACTTTAAGGTGTCTCTTATTGTCCCCCAGAAAGCCTTCCCTGGACACTGCTCTGACCCATCTAAGTGTGCCTGTAGAGCTGTTCTTAAAACAGCACCACAGCTTCATGCTACAGCTTGTTTCATGGTCTGTTCTCTGGTAGACAGCTGGCCAAGAATAAGTGTCATGTGACTAATTATCATGGTAACCTTGGTCTTCTCAGGGCCTACCGTGGGGGGTTGGGGGTGGTGTGTGGCTGGTATGTTGTGAGTAAGTAGCAAACATTTACTGAGATACAATTAGCCAGGCAGCATACCAACCCCTGAAGACACAAACATTAATAAATTAAGATTATTTTCCTCAAGGAATTCACATTCTAGTGATACAAAATACAGATTATATAACATATCCCATACAGAAGGCTGGGGGAAAGAGTGAGAAATATTTTCTTTTTATAGTAATTGCATTTGACATGTATTAATTTAATAAAAGAGAACATTAAAAAGTACTCTTAGTGGGAAAACTAAATAAATGAGCTCCATAAACCTCAATAAGAACTTAATGCCTCAGACTAATTGGTGAAAAGAATCATGACTGCCTGAGACTCGCCAGCCACCAGCTCAAGACCTGCTCTCCTGTCAACATCCAGAAGCCTCCTGCGCTCTTTCCTTCCCATGCCTGTTGCCATCATGCTTTGAACAGAGCAGTACAATGCCATGGCTTTGTTCCTGGTCCCTGAACATCCTTTTCATGTGTGTTGTTTTCAAACTATATCTAATGGTAGACTTTCCGTGGCTAAGAATCCAGAAATTTACATTCTATCCTGGATTGGGGGGGATTTTAAAAGCTGAGGTCAGTTACAACTAAAAAGGTCCCAGTAAGATGCCCGCATGTAGTGCCAGACAAAACATCCCACGAAAACTGCATACGACTGCCATTGTCCAAGGTACACTCTGAACAATGGGTTCTGCTTCTTGCCAAGTATAGACCTACTGTTTAACTCAAAATATGCACTAGCCTCGGAAGAAAAGAAGAACCCAAACATCTAGTTTTAACAGCATCTATTTAAAAAATGTCTCTGTCACAGTCTCACCCAACTTCCTAAAATAACTAAGGGAAAAAACTAAGGAAAAGAAAAAATGTACACTATCTCCAAAATTTAGTGCCAGAATCTTAGAAGACTTTTCACTGAAAAATGTACTACAGTGATGAAATATTGACACTTTCTTCCCAAGATCAGGAGCAAAGCAAAAATGCCCATTCTTTCTACTTTTATTTAACATTGTACTAGAGGTGCCAGTCATTGCAAAGAGGCAACAAAAAGAGATAAAAGACATAAAGATCAGAAAAAAAGAAGTAAAGCTCTCTTTATTTCTATGCAACATAACTGTTTATACAGAAAAATCTAACAATTATTGAACTAATAAGTGATATTAGTGAGGTTGCAGGATACAAAGTTAATATATAAAAAATCAAACCCATTGTATTTACTAACAGAAAACAATCAAAAACTAAAATGTTTAAAATTCAATTACAATACCATTAAAATTATGTATTAGGAATAAATTCAGCCGAAAATGGACGAAACCTCTACATTTGAAGCTTCAGAACATTATTAAGAAAAATTGTAGAAATAAATAGATATACCATGTTCAAGGACTGAAAATTCAGTACTGTTATGATGTCAGTTCTCTTTCAATTGATCTATAGATTCAAAAAAATCATACTATAATCCCAGCAAGCATTGTTTGTAAATTTTGATTGAATTATTATAAAGTTTTTATAGAAATATGATAGAGGACCTAAAATGTATAAGGCAATTTTACAAAAGAACAACCAAGTTAGAGGACTTAACAACTATCTGACTCCAAGAATTACTCCAAAGTTCCAATAATTAGGACAGCACAGCATTTAAAAGGGTGGGAGGTGGGGGTGGGTGGGGCTGGGGAAAGTGGTAGCTGGAAAATGTTGACAAATCAAAACAGAACAAAACAAAACAAATAGTTGAGGGGAGGTTAAGAATAGTATAGGAAAACGAGAAGCCAAAGAACTGATATGTATGACCCATGGGCATGAACTAAGTTGGGGGGGATGATGGGATGGGCTGCAAGGTGGAGGGGATAGAAGGGAGAAAAAAAATTGGACAACTGTAATAGCATAATGAATAAAATATACCAAAAAAGAAAAAAGAATTCACAAATAGATTTACTTACCTTGAGTACCTGTTTTATTTTTATATAGTTTGAGTGAATGTTATTTTAAATATCTATTCGCTTCAAGGAAGCTCAGAGCCAAATTTGTAGTCCACCTCTAGAAACAATGCAGCAATTAGTGCCCTTGGCTAGATCTGCACTCTGGAATCAGAAAGTTTCTAGCCTATTTTCCCTTGCCCACATTTTCTATCTGCATTTTATACTGAAATATGTTATGCCTTTCATTGTAATAGATCGTATCTCCTCCTTAAAATGAAATGGTTATTTGTTTTAACCCAAAGTCACTGCTATAACTGTTCTGCCCTTAATATAATAATTAGTAATCACAATCTAATTTTTATCCGCTCTGTTCAACTAGCTGTATATCTTTGATATTGCATTTCATTTTGCAATCATAAAAATAGTTTCATGCACCTATTTAAAGTAACTGGAATAAATCAAGTGAGGCTTATTGTAAAGAATTAATGAAGTATTTCAGCAAAGGATATTCTACAACTCTTGCCCAATCAGGGAAGATGTAAAATGTTAACAGAATGTCATTTTCTGCTGACTCCCTGGAACCCAACTAAATATAAATTCAATCACCTGCATTCAGCAACCCATTAATCTAGTATCACCATAGCAAAGAAAGTGTGGATTTAAGGCTTACTAGCCAGAGTGTTAGTGATCACACATCATACAATCTTCACCAACTGGTTCTGTGGTTTATTGTTTTAAAGACAAAGTAGTCACCTCACATCTCTTCTCCTGTAGAATGCAGATTTTTTTGTCACAAACTCTACATGGATTATAGGGCAGAAATTATACCATCAGAATCCAGAAATTAATAAATAGAACTCACAGCATGTGAATTTTTATGATATCAAAAAATAATCATTTTCTACAAATAAAGAGACATTTAACTTTGTTTAGCAATCATGCTTTAGATGTCCATTATGCATGCAGCACTATACCATTTCAGGATAGTTAGAGAGGGAGAAAAAAGTTTTAAGACAACACAATATTTGTCCCACAAGGTTCTTAAACTTAGGTAAATAGTCAAAACGAATCCATGAAATGCCTGAGAACATGTGTGAAGAGGCGCGCCACCCCAGGATCACGACGGGCTCTGCATTTCAAACACAAGCACTGAAAGGAAATGGGGAGAAGGGGACCAGCTGCAATGCGGCTCCCTGGAGACTTGCCTTAGGCCGAGTCATGGGGTTTTTAAGATGCCTAGTGGCAGATGTGCTGGTGAGTAACGCAGAACAGTTCCATGAGAGCAGAGTGACTCACTGGGGTTTGGAAAAATATATATTTTGTAACTATAAAAGAGTAGCAAAGTTTTGGATATACTCTCCCCTCCCCTCTTCCCTGGAATTCATTAGGTAATTCAGTAAGAATACATGCTTTTATGGACACATCTAACAATGTTCACTTAGCTGTAGTTACCTAATATAAATAATACTGAAGCTCTTAGAAGGTAGCATTTATCAAGTCCCATCTAAAAGAAAGCACAAACTAGTCAAAAATAACAGAAAATAAAAGCATCTCAAATCAAACATCCTTAATCTTACACTAAAAAGAGACCACTTTTTTACGCAAGTAGTAAAACTTTACAATGTCCTAATAAATTCTTGTCAGAAAGAAAATGAAAGGTGAAAAAAAGGACAATTCTTAGCATTGAAACCACAGCAACATGTCCATCTGAATTTTGAATTTAAAAGCCAGTAAATAGTTTCTTTGAAATTATTCAAAATCTTACTTGTGAAAGAAGTTCGAAAGTCAGCTCCAAACCAGCTGAAGGGAAATATAATCTAACAACTTTGAAGGACTTACATCTAAAACCTTGACACATACGCAGAACATAAAAAATTAAAAAAAAAACTTTCCACAAACTTTGAAACCACGTGACTCCAACTTTAGTCCTGTAGCTACTTCTCCTTTTTCTCTGTTCATATTCAAAACTTTCATGCTAATGTACACAGATTTATTTATTATAAGCAGATGTTTTGCATTTAGTTCTCTGTTAAGGCTGAATGAGAAATTAAGTAATATCTCTTGGTGAAAAGTTGAATGTCTTTTCTGTAACTGTTAATTACCGTGAAGACTGTAATTTACTGTTATTTTATAGAGAAGTGAAGACTCTTAATTGCTCTGATATCTTTCCCATCAGTTTCACCTAATTCGCCAAAGGGTATTATTGTTCAATGGTATGAAGAGTAAATGAAACTTCAAGAGGGAAAATCTCACTCAGAAACCCTGGTACCAGCCTGTCCAGTTTCAGAGGAGAGCTTCTGGGGGCCGAGGGGGCTGCTAGGGACAGACAAAAACATACCAAAGGGTTCATTTATAAAACACTATTTGTTACACTATTTGACACAGCATTAGTTTTCACATTACCTTCAGTTATTTAATATTATTAAAGATGCAAATTCCATACATATATTACTTACTTTAAAGATTTGGGACCCAAATGAACTAGATGGGAAACACTTTTTTTAGAAATTAGTATTCCTAAAAATCAAAAGTAAAACAACAACAAAACCCATAACTGATTATTTACTGCGATCTCTGGTTTCAATATTTCTCAAATTAGTTTTAACCATACTTTATGTGGACCAGTACAGAAATTCCTTTCTCTCTCATCTTCAAAAAATGATGAATACAGTTGTTGTATAGTTAAGTAAATAATTAGGGGAGAAAACAAAACAAAAATTTCCTTTTGTTATATAAAAGATTTCAGGCTTATGCCTGGTGATAACTTTGGCTGTATAAAAAGATCATTAGCCACAGTTCAAATCGAAATGTGCAAGGAGTTTTTTTTGTTGCTGTTGGGGTGGGGGCAGTTGAGTATGAGTTTTTCCTTGCCTTTTGTTTTTTAACGCACCGAGTTTTTTTAAAACCCAGCCCCAGTTGTAATTGTAAATGAAGGCGCTAAATGGAAAATATCTGATGATATCTCTAATGAAATTTATTGATTATTTAGTAAAAACAGAATATCTAAGACTGCTTTTCTAGAAAAATTATAAAAACTATGTTAAACTTATTTTTCAAAAATAGCTCTTAGAAACTCTGATTTAAATACAGTAATAACAAGCAAATGAACTGAAAGGTCCTTAAAAGCCAAACCAAAGAATTTAGTCTGAGATCCTATAATTATATTCTATGGTATTAAAAATAGCCATCAGTGTTAAATAAACTTAAAACATACAATTCCTAGGAAAATGGCAACAGAAAAATTCCCATCACTAGTCTCAACCATGTGGTGATGCAACTTTCATTCAGAAGCAAGATATTTTTACCAAAAATACAGCAACCCATTTTTTTTCTCTATTTTATCTCAATGTTATTTTGTCCTGTTTGATAAAGTCTGGAAAATAACAATGTAAAGTTATCATCATTAAGGTTTAGGACAGCTGTTCATGATTAGCTTCAGCGTTAAAAAGATTGATACTAGCCCTGGGAAGTATTAATACCTGTAACCAAATACATTTGAAAAGCAAATACCCAAGGATCCTGTTGCTATAGAAATAAAATGAACAATAATAAAAGGGATCTCTTTCAAAACATCTTGGTTAGGCTGTTTCTTGAAAATGCCTTACTTCTGCTTCAAGCAACAATCAAGAAGAATAGAAAGTAAATAAACATTTGTAAAACTTTCAAGGTCGACTTTTATAGCTCTTCTTGACAAAGATTCAAATCAGTTTACTGGCTATTATAAATTCCGAAATTTGGCTTGAAATTCTGAATGTTGCTTGAAGTACCTCTGAAACATCTATCATATTAGAATTTTTTAGCAGATTACATATTTTAGAATCAGGAATAATAATATATGCGGTGTGTTAAATCTTAAATGTATGTGGCATTTGGAAATTTGCTTGGAACCCAAATACATCGATAAAACAGAACAGGAAAAAAAAAATCCAAAACAGCAGTCAAATCAGCCAGAGCAATACTCTGGCATTTCAAAAGCATTTGCATGAGAGGCTTTGCATTGGTTTACATGCCCGCAGTTATCCTTTCAGCTGCGTGGTTAGGAATTAGAATTCCATCATAAGCAAAAAACTAAATGTTAAATCCAATAGTCAAAATGATCCTTCCTCTTCATCATATTATTTTACTCAGCTCAAGAGAATCCTAGACAAGGCCTGCTTTGACAGAGACATTTTAAAGTGGTCCAACCTTTAAGGAAGCAGGGAAATTAACATGACCCCTAAATACATTTAAAGAAGTTAAACACAGAAGGAGGTATCTGACTTCTAACGTACGGGAGAACTTTTTTGAGGATTTGGTAAAATTGCCACTAACTTGATTAGCTAACAAAATAGAACCCATTTTATGCTCTCCCCAAGCTGTTAAAATGCTACAGATACTCGGTAAATATTGAAGCATTTCAGAGGCAGAGCGAACTCCCTCCCACTGAAGTGGAGGCACCAGGAGGAACACCACGAGTGCTTATGAAATGAGTAATAACATTAAAATTCAACATAGACTATTTGGTTCCCTTACCTGAGGGCTCTGTTTATTAAACCCAGCAACAACTTTCAGAATGACACTCTTAGCAAGATTTAAATGGCATAAATACTAAGTTATTTTACCCGTTAGTATTCTAACAAATTCTACCTAATAATAAACAAGGTTAAAGATATGTACATTTTTGTCAGAAAAAGTTGTTGTTTAGGTTAATTACTCTTGCAAGACCTGACCTAATTTCTATCCATGAGGTAGATAGACTTTTAAGATTTTCCCAGTTGCTAATTCGGTTGAAGAAGTGAAATACAATGGAGGAAGTGGTATAGTGTTGACTGCAATTTGGATCAGGTTGTTAAACATGACAGCTTGTGGCTTGTAGCATTTAAAACTTTTATGTGAGGTATCATAGTACATTGCACTTTTTGGGTAATTTTTACATTAATATTCCACCCTTATCCCAGTTATCCCATTCCACCTCCTATAGTTATAACATCATAGTTGACCCAGGATAAAATTCCCAGAGGTGTCAATCCTTCTAATTCATTTTTAGTTAACAACTGAACTGGCCATAAAATTCCACAGATTTTATCGATGAAATAAATTTCTCTTAAATTTGTTTCCTCCTGTTCATTCTCATCTTGATTGCCTTGATTCAAGCCTCAAAACAACTTGCCTAGACTTTGTGACAACTTGCTAATTGACCTGCTAACCTCTTAACATTTCGACCCTCCTACTACTCCTGCGAACAATGATTAGACATGTCACTCGCCTGGAGGATAAGATCCACTTTTTTTTTTTTACCTTTTGGTAAATCTGAGACAGGCCGGTAAGCCAGGACAGGTGGAATAGGGAAACTGGGACAGACAGCTGAACAAAATGGCCGAGCAATTTACAGCCAGATGCAGAAGGTCGCCTCCCTAGGGACAGCACCCAGGCCTCAGTTGTGTTTCAGCCCCAGGTCCAGGAAAGCAGCAAAACCAGGTGAGACTTGCAATCGAGGAGCAACAGGCAGTGGCAGCTCATCCCAGGCTAATCCCCTGAACCTGTCCCCAAGGTTCCCTTTTCTCTGACTTCCCAGTGAACTGGGAAGCAGCCCAGCCTGGGTCATCATTTTGCTTCTATTCTAAGCCTTCCTTGTTTCAATGTCTCCAACTTTAATAAACGTACCCTCAGAGACACCTGGACTGGTACTGTGAAATCTTTCCTACACAAATTCAAGAACCCACACACTACTGGCTGGCCTTAGGAAGACCCACTCAGGCCTGGCCCTCTATCCAGTAACAAACACATTCCATAATCCAATCCAGTTTGCCTTCCTCGGCTCATCTTTCCCTACGTATCACTTGTGCTGGTTGTGGGCACACGATGTACTCACAGCTCCCTGGTCCCAACACTTTAAACCTGCTCGTGTGTGTGCATTTTAGGACAGAAAGCAAAACACCAGTAGTTTGAAATGCCTTACAAAAAAATTACAAATTTGCTTAATATATCTACAGGACATTTACTTCTGCTTTAAAATAAAGTGAATGTTATATAAAGCACTAAAGATAAATTAGATAGATGAACTTTAAGAATTTTTTGATTCTTTTGGTACATAAAGTCTACTCTTTCTCTCTCCCACATGAATATTTTCAGAGCAAAGAAAAGAAAAACGGGTTTAAATTGCACACCAAAATTTGGCTGGGCAAAAGAAAATCGACATTTAATAGTCCTTCAATATTCAATAGTGAAAGCAACTCTTTCTATCACCGAAAAGATCTCAAGAAAGAATTACAGAAAGGAAAACTGAGACAACTATGTCTCAACCTTGAAATGCAGATAGTAGCTGATATATTGCAATCCACTGTAACATACAAATCCAAGTAACATCAAATAATTTGTCACTAATAGAGTGTCGAAATGTGTGAACGATTACCTTAAATATCATAATGTATGGTTTAATTGTCTTTCTAATACTTCAATTTTCTTTTATTTGTATCTATTGTGCCACTCTGAATAATACTGAAAACTATGATGCTGTAATATATCTTACCAGTTTTTCTTACCATTCAGAGACTGCATGCCAGTCAAGGTGATGTGGATTTTCTGAGTCATGAAGCCAATTTATCCATTTTCAGTGTGATAATTCCTACTTTCAGCTTTCTCACTGCTTGATAAATACAGCACTGGAATCAAGAAAGATGCAAAGTATAATTTATAAAAGCTTACATATAATACTAGTAAACCATTCTATCAAAAGTAATTATGTATCGAATCCAGCATATAAAATTATCAGTACAGTTTAGAATGAAGATTTCTAGGTGGGTTTGAAAGATCTCATCAAAAAATACTTACCTTGATAGTTTTTCCTTTTTATTGAATATTCTTTCTCCTTGGAAGCTGAAAAAAATTAAATAACTTTAGGTAAGTTACCATATTGTCTACCCGTCACTGTCATTTCATAAAGAAATTATATACCTGCCATCTGAATCTGGATCCGTTCAAAAGTACTTTTGTTAAGAATAATTTTTTTGCCATTTATTTCAAGCTTTAAATTATCAGTATAAGCTAATTTTTAAAAGAGATTAAGTTTTAGTAACAATTTTGAAGCTTGAATTTTCCCGAGTTTTAAAACCAATAGTTCAAATAGTTTTAATTTTGAATCAAAATTTACCATAGATTAATTTCAATTTAAAACTAAAAAGCGTCTTTTCATTAAAAAAAAAAACAAAAAACTCTTTTTTATTTGAGCAGCTTACCACAGCTTCCTATATTTGATTCATGGCCTCAGTAAATCTACGATGACACACATCCTGAGTGTCGATGACTAGATAATTATTAAAATAAGGAGTGTGAGAGCAACCTCTCAGTCACTTCACAAACTGACCTAAAGGATTTTAAAACGCATTATTCCATGGAGAGAAGTTTTAAATTTATAATGCAGAGTAAATTAGTTATGTGTTTAATTGTAGTTATATTGGTCTGTAAAGCTATAGAGAGATAAACTACATACAGCATGGCTACTCATTGAGTATACAAATTAAAATAGATTTTCTTAATTACCTTAGGAAGTACCACTCTTCAAAAGCTAAAGAATTTTTTTAAAACACCTCAAATGACCCTAGCATTTTTCTTTAAAATAAATTTACACTCTGCTGAACTTGAATTCTGTAGATTTTTCTTTAATCATCCATTTTAAAGTGGCTATTTTCCTTAAACATAAGAAAAGAAACGAAAGCTGGGTTTCTTGTTTCTCCTGAAACAGCTGAATCCTTAGTCATTTTCCAAAGAAGCCACTTCAGTACAAAACAAAAGAAAACTTTGGACTAGACAGATGGCTTTATTTACTTAGGTAAAGTTCACATCTGAAGAGCTTGCCAGACTTGTAAAACAACATTGTCCAAATAACACTGCCAAGCAGTGCACATGCTCCCATATTCATGCAGCATAAATGGCCACCATAGGGTGTGTGTCTTCCTCCTGAGGTGCCTTATAGAATAAACACCCCTGCAGGTGCCTCCTGCTCTCCTGGGTGGGCCACCTGGTCTCCTCTTACAGGAAGAACTGACCATCCGCCATCTTACAGGGCCCAAGAGGTCATGTAATCATAGCGTATCACCTCCTTTATTCATGAACCCCCTGAAAAACCTGTTTCACAAAGATCTTTCATTTTATTTCCACTACTAGTATTTCTTTGCTAACATCTTGGCATTGTTTTTCAAGGAGAAGTTTTCTGCTGCAGAATGAGGGGTTTTTAATTACTTCAGACTCAGGGCACCTGGTCACAACAGCTCCAACAGTAAGTGAGGAAAGATTTCTAAAGAGCCAACTCCTGCACTGCATTCAGAAACTAGGACAAAAGATAAATTATGCACACCTGGTGCTGTCCATTTGCTTACAGACTCCAACAAGTTTGACTGGATGTTTGTTAATGTAGATGTCTTCCATACCGTTTTCCCTCAGTTCCTTGTGAATCTTTATTCTCATGTTCATATATCAGAATACACTTATGTTTAAAGATCAAACTTTTTCCCTTTGCCAATATCCACTTCTTTAATTATACTTAATTGATTGTACGTTTTAAAATTGTGGTTAATTATTTAAATAGCAATCATTCCCATTTCTAAATATTTCTACTATGGATGCTAAAAATTATGGTGGTTGAGCCCTGATAGGCCCATCATTTGCACTGTCTCATCTCATTCTGTGGAGTGGCATTTTGACCTCTGTTGCACAGAAGAGGGAGAACCGTTAGAGAAGCTCTGGGTCACACAGCTGGTTAGAGTTAGAGTTTGAGTGACCCAGAGTTGTTTTGGGAAACCAGCTAGTTTACATCATCTGTTTGCTCACCAAACCTCTGGGCAGTAACGGCTGTGACCCAAACTCAATTCCACACCTACAACATTAGCAAACTGTATCAGCTCTACCTAAGATATAGCTACTCGACCCAATAAGTGAATTTGGCAAAACAGCAAGATAAAAAGTCAATATTCAGAAATCAAAGACATTTTTGTACACCAACAATGAAATATCAGAATCAGAAGTCAGGGGAAAAAATCCATTTACTATAGCAACAAGATAAATAAAGTACCTAGGAATAAACCTAACCAAGGAGGTAAAACACCTGTGCTCAGAAAACTACACAACACTGAACAAAGAAATTAAGGAAGATACAAATAAATGGGAGCATATACCATGTTAATGGGTTAGAAGAATTAACATCATGAAAATGTTCTTACTACCCAAAGCAATTTATAGATTCGATGCAATATCTATTAAAATACCAATGACATATTTCACAGATACAGAACAAACATTTCAAAAATTTATATGGAACCATAAATGACACTGAATAGCTGCAAGCAATTTTGAGAATGAAGAACAAAGCAGGAGGGATCACAATAACTGACATCAAACTATATTACAAGGTCACTGTAATCAAAAGTCTGGTACTGGCATAAGAATCGAAATATAGATTGATGAAACAGAACAGAGAGCCCAGAAATAAACCCATGACTCTATGATCAATTAATATTTGACAAAGGGGCAAAAGCATAAAATGGAGTAAAAATAGCCTCTTCAACAAACGGTGTTGGGAGATCTGGACAGCTAATTGCAAAAAAATGAAATTCCACCACCAACTTATACCATACGCAAAAACAAACTCAAGATGGATAAAAGACTTAAACATAAGTTGTGACACAATAAAAGTATTAGAGGAGAACATAGGCAGGAAACTCTCAAATGGTCCATGCAGAAGTATTTTCACTGATATGTCCCCTAGAGCAAGGGACATAAAGAAAAGAATAAACAAATGGGACTTCATCAAAATAAGAAGCTTCTGCATGGCTAAAGAAAACATCGGAAAAGGAAACCAAACACATGGGAAAATATATTTGCCAATGATACCTCGGACAAGGGTTTGACCTCCAAAATATGTAAAGAACTCACACGACTCCATTCTAGGAAGACAAACAACCTAATTAAAAAATGGGCAAAGGACCTGAACAGACATTTCTCCAAGGAGGACATATGCAGGGCCCAGAGACATATGAAAGGATGCTCAGCATCACTAGCCATCAGAGAGATGCAAATTAAAACCACAATGAGATACCACTTCACACCAGTCAGAATGGCCATCAGAAACAAATCAACAAACAACAAGTGCTGGCAAGGTTGTGGAGAAAAGGGAGCCCTAGTACACTGTTGGTGAGACTGCAGACTGGTACAGCCATTGTGGAAAAGGCTTTGGAATTTTCTCCAAAAACTAATAATGGAACTACCTTTTGACCCAGCAATTCCATTGCTGGGATTATACCCTAAAAACCCCAAAACACCAATTCAAAAGAATCTGTGCATACCAGTGTTCATAGCAGCACAATTTACCATAGCCAAGTGCTGGAAGCAACCTAAGTGCCCAACAGGAAATGAGTGGATCAAAAAAATATGGTACATTTACACAATGGAGTACTACACAGCAGAAAGGAAGAAAGACCTACTACACTTCTCGACAGCATAGATGGAACTGGAGAGCATTGTGCTAAGTGAAATAAGCCAGGTGGTGAAAGACAAATACCATATGATCTCACCTATAGGTAGAACCTAATCAACAAAACAAACAAGAAAGCAAAAATATAACCAGCGAACTGAAACTTTAAAAAACTGACAGTAACCAGAGGGGAGGAGGGAGAGGGATAACTAGGGAAAAGAAGGTAAAGGGTCATCAAGGAAGATACATAAAGGACCCTTGGACAAAGCCAAATGGTGTAAGGATTGAGGGTGGTAGGTGGGGGTGGGTGGCACAGGAGAGGGTGGTGGCAGGAAAAATGGAGACAACTGTACTTGAACAACAATAAAAAAGATGTTTAAAAAAGAAAAGAATTCAACTCCTTTCCACTATATCCACTGCCACTAGCCTGGGTCCAGCCCCAGTGGCCTTTTGCCTGGATTACAGCAGAAGTTTCCTAACCATCCATCCCCTATTTCTGCCCCCTGCCCTGTGAGATCTGCCTTGCACATACCTGTACCTATCTGACATCCTACTACTCAGAAACCTAAACCAGCCCTCATGGACCCACTGCCTTCTTCAGATCCATCCCCAGGTCTTTGTGGTTGCCTGGAGGTCCTGTCTGTCTTGCCCCACACCCTCCCTTGCAACCTCTTCCGCCTTCCACCAGCTCAGGTCACTACCCCCGGGCTAATCCTAGAGCAGTTGAGGCAGGCTCCTGCATCAGAGCCTTTGCAGTAAGTGCCCTCTCCAGCCGGAAGGTACTTTCCCAAGCTCACTCTTGCCTCTGCTAAGTTCTCACCTTATGCCAGAGGCCTTCCTCCAATGCAGGGCAGAGAAGAGTATCCTCCATGTGTCGCCTTCATTTCTCTTCAGAGCAATTGATCGCTACCTCCACTTTAAACATTTGTGTGTTCACGATCTGCTTCTTCAGTGAAATAGAAGCTTTGAGAGGATTTCCTGTGCCTACAGCAGTGCTTAGCATGGGATAGGCCCTCAATACAGGTTGACTGATTGGAAGAGTGAATTCATACTTCTGACAGCAGGACAACTCTGAGGATCTAATACCTACTCTAGGCTACAGGATGCACAAAAGGGGCACACACAGTGTGCAGCAGGATGCCTTCCTCATCCATAGAGCCATGTTTCTCAGATTCTGTGGGATCTGATTAAGTAGCCTGCTGTCAAAAAAGTCTGGGAAACAACGGGCTTAAGTGAAGGCAAGCAAACTTATTCACTGCAGGACTCCTCAGCACTTTCAATGCTCTAACACGTATCAACAGAGAACCACTGAAAACTGATTTGACCATGAAACCCTTTCAACAAAGACTATTCTAACACCCTCTGCAGAATGCTATACTTAACTTAATGATTAAGGAGCACTAGTCAGTGTTGGGGTAGTCGGTGATGCAGGGTGTGATTAGAATCCTCTCTCCAAACCTCACAGAGACAGGGTTAGGGGAGTAGCCTGGGTCGAGCTTCTGCTGCCCGCTACTCCCCTAGTGGCAAGTCTCAGGAGGCTAGAGGAGAGGGAGAAATAGAGAACACCCCCATATAGGTCACCAAAATGTTAGGGTGGTCAGTGATGGGGGCTGTGAAAGAATTCACAAAGAGAGGAAAGTGCAGAGAGTAAAGCATTTTTAGTTTTACTTTCCCAAGGTGGGGAGATAGCTAGGTGCAGAGATGTGCACCAGCAGCAGCACTGAGAGGTTAGGGCTTTGAGTTTTTATTGGGTAATGCGGTGGTTGAAGAGCAGGCTGCTTCAGTTAGGCTGAAACTTGTTTTTATATTATCTTTTGGTGCAGGGTCTTGGTGGACATTGTGGTCTGGCATGCTCTGTTTCACAAGTTCCCAGAACTGCTGCACCCTCAGGGCACTTCCAGTAATTTTCTAGTCCTGACAATAAAGGCTCATAAAACAATTAGGGTCAGTCATGCTTTATGGGGTCCAGCCAGCTCTGGGAAAGAAGGCCTGAGAAAGTAGCTTCTGTCCTATAGTTAGTTAGGTTACTTCTTTTCAAGGTTTTTGTTGTTGTTGTTGTTGTTGTTGTTTTGTAAGAACTTATCGATAACTGAAAATCACGTTTAATTCCACTAGCAATAATCATTATACATCCCTTGGAAAGAGGGATCTATCTAAGGCTTCTAAGAAGTGGCTTGTCTGAAGCACTGTGGCATGGTTGGCTTTGTGCCGCCATGCTGCCCTTCAGGATGGAAGAACAGACGATGCTCCTTTGCAGAGTGTGTTCCTCTTCGCTCGGCTCTGCATTCTGGGGCCTGGTACCCACATTTGAGGCATCCCGTGGACCCCTGGCCCTGGCAATATGGCCCTGCGCTTTTGATCCCCACGACACCGCCAGAATCCCCTTGTGACATCTCAGTACTTTGGGACTCACTGCATCCACCCACTGAGAAAATTCCCCTATTCATGACTAGTCACTGATCAAAACCCTTCCCCTCACAGATCATTTTAGAACTTTGCCAGCATGTTTTAGCATCTTAAGAGAAAGAATGCACAGGGTGGGTTTTTAAACACCAAAATAGAGTTAGTGTGGGAAATACTCGGAGGCAAAAGGGATTTTCAGGTTCCTCCAAAACCATCCAAGTTTGAGTGTGTGCCCTCCAGCCAGTGGCTGCACTGGGCCTTCATTCTCACATTACCTGTAGTTCCCAAAAGAACCCTCTGTAAATAAAAAAAGAAGGATACTGAAAAACAGAGTATTCACTCAAGGTCACATTGTCAGCATGGAATTCTAAACCCTCAACCACCTCATTCCACATGCCACGCTTGCTTGGAAGATATCAGGGACCTTCCTCGGAAGATCTCACCAGCAGGAGACCTTGCTCAGCCAGACCCCACACGAGGTGCTCTGGTCACTCCATTTGGCACTGGAATTCTTCAGAGTAAATGTTTGCAATTAATGGGTAAAGGCGGCATCCTCTTGACATGATATTCCCATTTTACATAAGAAGAAATTAAAGCTACAAACAGTTAAGGAAGAGTCACAAAGCATAAGCAATGTCCTCACAGCCTCCCAGAGGGTGGCCTTTAGAAAGCATGAAATGTATATTTGTTTAATTAAAAGTAATGAATGAATTACTTTCATTAATTCATTAATGGTCGGGCAGCTCAGTTGGTTAGAACATCATCCCAATACTCCAAGGTCACAGGTTCAATTCCTGGTCAGAGCACATACAAGAATCAACCAGTGAATGCATAAATAAGTGAAATAACAAATAGATGTTTCTGTTTCTCTCTCTCTCTCTCTCTCTCTCTCTTTCTCTCTCTCTCTCTCTCTCCTCTCCCCCTCCCCACCCCTTTCTTCTTTCTCTTTAAAATTCAATTTAAAAAATGAATTTAGAAAGTAATAATGGATGAATTGATGTATGCAAGATTATTTCTGCATTCTGGTCTCTAAATGTGTAAAGCTTTACTTGCTCAATGATAAAAAACTAAAATTAAAACAAATGGTTTCTCAAAAACTTAAAAATAAATCTACCATATGATCTAGGAATTCCACTTCTGAGTTTTTATCCAAAGGAAACAAGTCACTATCTCAAAGAGATATCTGCACTCTCAGGTTCACTGCAGCATTATTTACAATAATCAAAACATGGAAACAACCTAAATGTCCATCACCAATTGAATGGGTTAAAAAAAAAAACTGTAGTATATATACAATGGAATATTGTTCAGTCCTAGAGAGGAAGAAAATCCTGCCCCTTGAGTCAACATGGATGGACCTTGAAGGCATTATGCCAAGTGACATGTCAGACACAGCAAGACAAATACCATATGCTCTCACTTATAAGTGGAATTTTTTTTTAATTATAGATACAGAAAACAAACTGGTAGTTGCCAGGGGTGGGGGTGGGGAGTGGGTAAAATGGGTAAAGGGTGTCAAAAGGTAAAAAAATCCAGTTATAAGATAAATAAGTCCTAGTACTGTAACGTACAGCATGGTGACTATATGTAAATGATACTTTATGAATATTTGAAAGTTGCTAAGAGAGTAAATCTTAAAAGTTCTCTTCACAAGAAAAAATATTTTAACTCTAAGGTGATAAATGTGATAATTTATCACATTTGTGATAATCATTTACAACCTATTGTGATAAACCTATTGTGATAATCGTATTGAAACATACATACATCAAATTATTCTGTACATCTTGGATTAATACAATATTTTATGTTGATTATATCTCAATAAAACTGAAAATATACATTTGGGAACATCTAATGAGAGCAATGGAAACTCTTTAAATCAACCTTAATGTTCTTAATGAACACTCATGTAATTATCCTCCTCTTAAGTACTTCTCATCTATTTTCCTCTTGTCTTTGGGTGTATAAGAATTGTCCTCACCATTCCTGCCTGTTTCTTGCTCTGTTGTATCCACAGTATTTTTGGCTATCAGGGAATTTTGTTAAAGAGTGCCAACTCACACCTTAGCAAATGTAGCAAAAATAAAACCTGTTGAAATCACTGTGTCGAGGAATGTTCTACTCAGAGAGCCTGATGTTTATAATTGAAATATAATCAGTAATACAGGTATTCTACTTTCTACATTTATGGTCAAATTGCTACAAATAGGACACTAGAGCTAATACTATATTTGCCAAAAGCCCCTTTGGTTCAAGCCTAGCATTCAGATACTTTTGAGCCTTGTTACTGAGGGACAATTCTGACACCCCAGTAGGGCTGATAGCACAGACAAAATGGGAGGAACATACATCTGAGCACAGTGCAGCGCTCTGCCTGCTCTCTTCTCTCCGATGGTTTGTTGCTCTGCAACACATCCTTTGGAGAAATAAAAGTCTGCTAAAAAAAAAAAAAAACAGAGTTAGACAGCAACAGAGAATTAAATTCTACTGTCAAGAGAAGGACAAATACCTTATGATTTCACTTGCATGTGGAATCTAAAAAACAAAATAAATGAACAAACAAAATAGATTCATACATACAGAGAACAAACTGAGTTGCCAGATGGAAGGGGGCTTTGGGGGCTGGGTGAAAAGGTAAAGGAATTAAGAAGTACAAATTGTTAGTTACAAAATAGTAATGGGGATGTAAAGTACAGCATAAGGACCATTATCAATAATATTGTAATGACTATGAATGGTGCCAGGTTGGTACTGGAAATATTAGGAGGGTCACTTTGTAAAGTATATGGTTATCTAACCAGTCTGGTGCACGTCGGAAACAATATAATATTGAATGTTAACTGGAATTGAAAACGTAAAAAAAAAAAATTAATAAAAAAATAAATCTGTCAAGAATCATTGAGAGCAAGTGGAGGCTGCTTCTGCCTTAAGAACGGATGATGAGCCCTGCCTGGTGTAGCTCAGTGGATTGAGCATTGGCCTGCAAACCAAAGGGTCACCTGTTCAATTCCCCAGTCAGGGCACATGCCTGGGTTCCCGGTCAGGTCCCCAGTGGGGGGTATGTGAGAGGCAACCACACATTGATGTTTTTCTCCCTCTCTTTCTCCCTCCCTTCCCTTCTGTCTAAAAATAAAATAAATAAAATATTTTTTTAAGTTAAAAAAAAAAAGAACAGATGATGAGCTATTGTGCTGACCACTGTTCCTTGTCCATTTTGTAAGTCACCTGCTTCCTGGCATCCATGAACCAGGCAGCTCTCCTCTCTCTAGATACAAACACTACCCAGAGCCCAGAGCAGACCAAGCTCCTGACTGTGGAAGTGCTGTAAAGGTTGGTCCTGTTCCCCCTGGGACCAGGACCTTTGATAAGTCATGGCATGATTGAAATTGGGCTGCTCACAAGTGTCATGAGACATCACCCATACATTTAAAACTTACCATCTATCTTAAGAAATAGCGAAGCTGGGATTTTTCAGATGATACACTACAACCTTGAACTAAGAGTTTACAAGGAAACCTCAAAAAAGCCCCTCTTAATGGAACCTAAATTTGACCTGAAAGGCGCCTAATAAAATATATGAGAGGAAGATGCAGAAAGTAAAGAAGAAGCAATTCCTAAAGCAAAATAAACATTGAAGGGCTCTTGTTGATAGAGCAGCAGATCAAAAGAAAGGCAGACTCCCATAGATCCAGTGGCCAATGGCCAATGTTCAGCACAAATCTACCAGCCCTAACAGCCAACCTGCTCTCCTCCACACCACACCCTGCCTAGCGCTACTTGGTGAGCCCCAAGCCCCTCAGAGCCAGAGCGAATACCAGCACCTCTCCAGCTGTTGGAACAGAAAGCTGGAAAGTGCTCAGCAAATGACCTAGAACAAGATGAGTCTTCAAGAAATTAAGGACTCCTTCATTTGAATTCAGCTCTCTGAAACAATTTGTTATCATTGAGTAAATTATATTAACAACAGCGTGACACCCTTGTCTGACTTTTGTGTCAAAACAGATTGTGAATAACGGTTTAAAATATATAAAGCTACCTGAGAAATTCAAGCCATTTACAAGGCATCATAAAAAGTTTTCTACACATAAAGGATGCTGCTTACAGGAAATTAAAGTATGATTTGGACATGTGTTGCATATCCCTACTGTAGCTAGCACCTGAAAAACTTCTTGGCACATTCTGAGTGTTCAATAAATACTTGTTAAATGAATATTCTGTTGGCTGCAACAAAGGATTAGCAAGTCTTGTGGCCTTACATTGATTTTAACATTGACCAGATAGTATATGGCAAGGTACTCTACACAGCTTATTAAAGGCACTCACTTTTGTATAGAAAGTAACAAAGTGACCTGAATCAAGAATTTACTTGGCTTTACAGAGTCACTTCAGAAGATTTAGAGATGGACCCTGATTGGTGTGGCTCAGTGAGTTGGGCATCATACTGCAAACCAAACTGAAAGGCCTTCAGTTCGATTCCTGGTCAGGGCACATGCCTGGGTTGGGGGCATGAGAGAGGCAACCAATTATACATCGATGTTTCTCTCCCTCTTTTTCTCTCCCTCCTACTCTCTCTCTAAAAATAAATAAATAAATATTTTTTGGAAAAGATTTAGAGATGGACGATCGCTTCCATTGCTTTCATGGTATTTTCAGCTATAAAGGATTTGTGTCAAATCACATGTGGGTGTGCGTTTTTGTTTTTTTACATTTAAAATGGAATTCTGGAGTTGCTTGTCATTATTCACACTTCACAAATTAGGAAATGGAGGCTCACAGATATTACATAATTGTCAAATGTTCTGTTGCTTAGAAAGTGGAAAAATGGGTTAAGCCCAGGTTTGTCTGGTCTGGAGCCTGTCTTTCCTGGGAGGTTGCCCTCTCGTCACCTGTAACCACTCTGAGTAATAATCATTTCATATACAACAAACGCAGAACTAGTCATGGCTCTTAACATAGATAAAATGGGATGTCCATTGATACGTGTCATATTTAACAGTTCTCTTGTGGCTCTGCTCAGTATCCATTCCTCTTTCCCTCTTTCTGGGATCTGTTCTAACCACTCCTGATGGAGTCCATGCACCTCTGGGAAGCCAAACCTATCCCCGGATCCAGATCCTGGATTGATTAGTGTAATCTAGTTTGAGTAGGTCCAGTCATCTTGCTGGTGATGGCTTCTGGATCAGGGTTATGATGCAGTTAGGGACCATTAGACCTGAGGATAGGATCCCAGGAAGAATCATATTAGTTTTTCTATAAAGAACTAGGGGAAAGTCTCCCTTCGACATAACAGGGGAACATGGAACCTCAGCAAGAAGCCTATGTAAAATTTTGGGAGTCGCAGATGAAGAGACACTAGGACTGAAAGAGTGGAGAGCCAAAAAGAGCCCGCCCCCTTACCACGTTAGCGAACCCCTGGGTGAATCAGCTCTGGAACGCTCCCTGTCTCTGGAATTCCAGTTTCATGAGCCAGCCAATTACCTTAATGTTTAAGCCACTTTGAGCTGGGTTCTCTTTTACGTCAAACAAAAGCACCCTAAGTAGACACTACTGAGAATTTTTTAATTTCATAATCTGAATCTGGTAGTCAATATTAATTGAATAATTATAATTTTAGAATTATTGTACTGTTCTGGAAAAAAAAAAACACTTAGTACACATAGCTCTACCTTAAGAGTATTAAATTTTTACCAGAAACAGAATATGTAAAAACAAATGCGCAGTAAATCTATTAGGTAAACTTAAAAACTGAAATAGTTGAAACTCTGTTGGGCAAAGCAGATGAAATCTAAGACACATCCATTTTGTTTTTCTAAACTTTGAGGTTATCATGTATAGAAATAGGGAATTCATATGACTTTTGGCATATCAGTACGTCCCTCTGAAATCCCAGTTGGATATCCTGATAAAGCTTCTTAAATCAGGGACTAGCATTCTTGACCCCCATGTCCTGGTGAGTCACTGAGCAACTGACCTTGAGCTGTCCTCATCTGAGAAGTGAGGACAACACCTGTGCAATCCCCCAAAGGGCTGAATTAAAGGTCATGAGGGAGAATGCCTCTAGAAAAGCCTGCAACTGAAATGGCCTCAGAAATTACATCCTTGCTACATGGCATCCTCAGCTGTCCTTCCCAAGTCCAAATTGCTAAGCCTTTATTTTTCCTCACAAAAAAGATGAAAAGATTTGAGAGGCTGAAAGACTACTTCTTCTCAAGACTGTGCTCCTTGAAAACAGCAGCCCATAAGCGTCAGTCAGCCAGCAGCAACCAAGGCACAACAGGATGTGTTCTGTTCCTTTCTCCCATCTCACTGTTAACGCAACTCCTGAAACAAAATAAGCAAATGGTAAGGATCTGAGATTTGCACACAGAACCAGTCACAGGCTGAGAGGCTACAAGTTTGAGCAAACTAGGTTTCTGGAACTGCACTTCTACTTGCCTGGCCTCTTTTTAACAGAATAAATCACAATACACAGCAAAGAGATGTTGAGTGATTTCTTCAGGAATAGGGAGTAGAATAAAAGACCCAAACCTAAATCTTCAGATTCTGAAAAGCTACCAGTTAAAGTTTTATGTTTAAAATACTGTACCCTGGGGTCTTCCCAGGGTACAGTATGACTTCTTGGCACCCTGGAGCCACAGACCCTCTGCTGCTTTCAGACCCAACCTCCCGAGTAAGTTCTTCAGGAACCTTTACACCAGGGGGCTTAGGAGTGGGCTGGCTGCCAGCAGGGCCATTTGGGTGGGACTGATTCACCTACGTCTTTTTTCTTGAACCCTGACATGGCAAATGCAGAGGAAAGTGGGAGGTTTGTCACTAGGATGCTAAAAGGTTAATTCTCTGGTGAGGAACAGTACTATCTTTCCTGGCAAGAGGAAAGAACAAATCTTGCAATAGAAAAATTGTCAACTTTATCCAAAGAATATCTAAGGTTTTTCTTGGAGACATCAGTGGAGATGGGAACTGGCCACCCAAGTGCTGATCCTCCTTGCTATTAGTGCATTTTGATGTTTTATGTTGTCTTTTTTTTTTTTTTTGCAACATTTAAGTAGTGTCATTCCCACTCTTCTGAAGGTAACTTAATTAAACAAATAAGCCTGGGAAAATTGAATAGGCACTTCACAGATATATTTTTTTCTGAGAATTGAAAAGAAACCTGACACTGGTGTGACTATTTAATTTGTGTTCCCACTTTTGTGTTTAGCACTCATACCAATTCTATAAGAAGAAACTAAAGCTTAGACAGGATGTACTATCTTACAGTGAAAATTCTCTTGATGTCTTGTAAAAATAATTTTTTTAATTATTTTTAAAGTAATAGAGGAAAACATAGGTACTAAACTGATGGACCTTGGTCTTAGGGAAGATTTTATTAATTTGACCCCAAAGGCAAGGGAAATAAAGGTAAAAATAAATGAATGTGACTATATCGAACTAAAAAGCTTCTATGCAACCAAAAATTAAAAAAACAGCAATGAAACAAAAAGGTAACCCACTGAATGGGAGATGGTGTTTGTGAACAAGAGCTCTGACAAGGGGTTAATATCCAAAATATATAAAGTGCTCATATGACTCAATGCCAAACAAACAACAATCCAATTTAAAAATAGAGAGAGGATCTGAACAGATACTTCTCCCAAGAAGACATAAAAATGGCCAACAGTTATATAAATAGATGCTCAGCTTCACTAGCTATTAGGAAAATGCAAATCAAAATTGCAATGAGATACCACTTCACACCTGTTAGAATGTTCTTATCAACAAGACAGGTAATAACAAGTGTTGGAGAGCTTGTGGAGAAAAAGGAACCCTCATTCATTGCTGGTGGAAATGTAAACTGGTACTCCCACTATGGAAAACAGTACATTGTTTCCTCAAATAATTAAGAATAGATTTACCATATGACTCAGTAATCCTTCTTCTGGGTGTCCACCTGAAAAACCTGAAAACATTTATTCACAAAGATGTACGCTCCCCAATGTTCACTGCAGCATTATTCATGGTGGCCAAGATATGGAGACAACCAAAGTACCCTTTGATAGATGATTGGATAAAGACATGCCAAATATATAAAATGGAATACTACTCAGCCATAAGAAAAGATGAAATTCTGTCATTTGTAACAGCATAGATGTACATTGTGAATATTATGCTAAGCAAAATAAGTCAGACAGAAAAAGCTAAGAACCATGAGATTTTTCACTCATATGTGGGATATAAAACTGAAATTCATAGATACAGACAACAATATGGTGGTTACCAGAGGGAAGGGGGTTGGGGGAAGTAAACGGTAAAGAGGGTCAAATATATGATGATGAAAGATGATTTAACCTTGGATGGTGGGCACACAATGCAATGTGCAGATGATGCATCAGCATTGTATAACTGAAACCTATATAATCTTATTAACCAATGTCACCTCTATAAGTTTAATAAAAAAGTAAAAATAAATTATTTTTAAATTGAAAGTAGATTCCAGTGATAAGTTCCCCTAATCCATTTTAGAGATGAGGAAACTGAAGACCTGCTAATTTCAGAAGCCTGCCCAAGGTCACACAGATAGGCAGAGCTGGCTCTGGAACATCCTGACCACAAAGCCCTGCTCTTTTCGCTGCCTGCCCTGCAACGTCCCGTCTACAGACTCCAGAGGGAGGTATTTGCACACCAGGCTCTTGGTGGGGAATAGTATTGACAGACGACTTGCATTTTTGCTCATTTTATTTCATTTAAATATCTTACAACTAGAATATGTTTATTCATTATTTGGTTTCACAAAGAATAAAAGCATTTTAATAATCTCTGAGAACTGTAAAATACTAAGTAATTATGAGGTGTCCTTGTCCATTTTATTGCATGTGTGTTATTTTATTTTTACATACTCTCTGTGTATGACTTCATTTGGCTCACGAAGTAGCTGTACCATAAAACTCCATACCTAAGATATAAAAAGAAAGAAAGAGGTCAACTTTTCAATCAGTAACTGAATAATTCATTCAAGGATTAATAGTAGACCCTACTTTCTATTAATCACTGGGATAGCCAAGGTCACCTCTCTCTCTTCCTTTGCTGTCCTGTTTGGATCCCATAACTGGCGGCAGGAACTAATCATTCACAAACATCCTTATTTCTTCCATACTCTTTACTCCTTCTATATTTCCTTAATGTTAATGAAGAAATTCAGAAAGTCACTCAGAACAATGCCATTAAAATGTGTCGTCTCCAACTCAACTGGGCAGTCATCACCACCAGTCAGTCATTTTTCTTATGTAGACTAAGTATTCCAAATCTTGAATACTTTCCTCAAAATGCCAGCAGTCTCTAACTTCTTCACTCTCAGAATATTAACTTGCCTAAATTTTTATCAAAAATTTACACTTCTACCTCATACATTACCCATGGCCAAACGCACCCCAAGGCCCACTCCTTCACTTTCAGGCATGGAGAGGTCCTCAGTCACCTGCTGACTTCCTCCCATGCTTCCTCACCTCCTGCAGACTGGAGCACACATCACTTTCTCTCCCACGTTCATTCCCTCTCTCCTTCTTAGGCTATCAATATATATATTTACCTCTTGTCTTTATAAAGACTATTCTTCAAGCTGCTACTTAACTTGTCTTTTCCCTTCCCCTTCTTCTCCAAACTTTTGAAAATCAGTTTCCTCCCATTTCTTCCTCTTGTTCATCTCTCAACTTCATTTTCTTCATCTTCCCACAACTCTACTGAAACTGTATATTTACATGTGCACTCAATTAATTCTAATAAAAAATGTCAGAGAATATTTTCAGTCTTAAACTCATTTCATGACTCTATCACATTGTTGATCAGTCCCCTCTCTTTTTCTTTTTTATTGATTAGAAAGAGAAGAAGAGAAAGAGACCAATTTGTTGTTCCACTGATTTATGCATTTACTGGTTGATTCTTGTATATGCCCTGATGGAGGATCAAATCTGCAATCTTGGCATATCAGAATAATGCTCTAACCAACTGAGCTACCCAACCAGGGCATGGTCCTCTCTGAAAGAGCTTTAACACTTTTGTTTCTAGGACACTCCATCTTCCCCCCTGCTCCTTCAGTCTCCTATTACTCCTTATATGACAGCTGTCCTAGTTTTCTCTCCTCAGCATGTATTTTGGCAACCCATACCTTCTCCCTATGAGGAAACATTTACCCTGAGTTTTCCAAAAACATGCTGATCACTAAGTCTACTCAGTGAACCCAGACCCAAACATCGGACTCCAGCTAATTACTGAATATTTTCATCTAGATAGTCCCCAACACTGCATATCCACACATTCTAAAACGTAGAAAACTAAACTTATCTTTTACATAAAGCAATGTTGGTAGAGCCAACATCATCTCCCATCCTTGAACCTAGACACCTTGCAGTAACCTGTAACTCATTGCTCTCAATCTCTATGTATGTCCAATCAATTATTATGTTTTGCCAATTTTCATTTCTGAAAGTAATATACTTTATTTTCCACAAATGGACACAATAATATCCTCCACCCCAAATGCTATTCTGCAATGAGAACTTGCCGTTCTCCCATTAAGAGATGGAGTCTGTTTCTCCACCCCAAGAGGCGAGGGGATGCTGAGACTGCTTTGACCAACACATTATGCAGGAGGAAGACGTGGCAATCCCATTTAGTCACTTGGAAGCTCTCCGCCATGACTGAGTACTGGAGATCACCATGCTATGAGAAGCTCAGAACATGTGGAGAGGGCCTAGAAGATGAGACACTGTAAGCACAGAGAGAGACAACATGTCAAAGGGCAGGCAGGCACCAGGCACACAAAGAAAGAAGCCATCTTGGAAGGGTATCTTTCAGCCCGAATTACCCTTCATTGTGTTCTCTACTGTTCGTCTCTACTAGGCTTTTCTGGAGAAGAGTAGCTCCCAGGCCAGTGGATATAAACAGTCTAGGGTATCATGGAATTCAGACCTACACTGTTCCATACTCTGTCTGTGTCTCCTGTAAAGATGAGCATTATCGAGCCTGATCTCTGAGAGAAGCTCTGACTCTGACCTGTCCTATGACATGACCTCTAGGCTGGTGCAGCATGCTTGCCCAGCTGGGCAGAGGCATCCTTCCTTCCTCACTACCCCACAGTGTACCTCCCATGGCAATGGTTGGTAGTGGACCTGCTCGGCTCTGCACTGTGAGGAGTCACTGTGCTCCTGAGTAAGCTGGAATTTCACACACATTCTCCAGACCCCCTGGAGGTGGATACAGAGGCCTATGCTTCACCTGGGCTCTGCTTAGCACAGTCCCTGCATTTCAGCCTCCTTGACACGTGCCACTCTGTGAGCACTTTGTCAGTTTGTGAGAGGACACAGAGTCCCTCTGATGTGCAGGGTCCCTTTGATTCCAGGAAATTGTTGCCATTCTTAGTGTGAAAAAGAATAACCAAAGAACTTGTTAGTATGCAAATTTTGGAACCCTATCCCAAAGCCTCTTTTCTAGGGTACAGCTGGAAATTTGCTTTTTAGGGTACTGGGTGGACCACATTTTGAGATACATGGTCGTAATAAAAATGTTACTCCTATCCTCTACTTTCAAAGGCTTTAGAGTCAACCCAAATATGTATCAAATCATATCATCTGGTATATACTAAATGCCAAGAGGTATATGAACATTAATAATGACAGCGAAGACACTGAGATGCATGTGGACAGTGTGAGACTGGTCTTGGGCCTACCAAACGTGAGATTCAGGTAGCACAGAGCTCCTCAAACGTGGCTACCATCCAGCAGCAGTGGTATTTCCTGACCATTTGTGAGAAACTCATCTTCTTGAGGTCCCCTCCAGACCAAGGGAATGAGAACCTCTGGGGATGGGCCCAGCAACCCGTGTTTTGAAAAGCCCTCCAGCTCAAGTTTGAGTGCCACTGAAATGGAGAGAAGCCAGGGGCTGGGGAGCATTCAGGAAATCTGATCCAGGAATCCAGCTATGCCTGATGCCTTTGGAGGACAGCAGGTAATATAGTAAAAGTAAAATGTGTTATAAACAAATCAAACCAGTGATTATTCCTGCCATTCTAATCTGTTATTTTTGTATGGTCGTTACCTGTAAAGCACAGGCTCTTTTCATGACCCTGAGCCATCCATTGTGTTCACAGTCATACACTGTAGAGAAAAATGAGTCTGGTTGGAACACTTGCTCCGAATGGTTTCATATTTAAAATATAACCATCAGAATAAATCATGACTGGTATATAAAGACACCATAAGATGGTGTTATGTTTTACAGTGTTTATTTAGTTTACCTTTAGCATTCCATGGGTACCAATTAAATCATAAATTTGTTCAGATACTGGAAACAAGAGTGTGTTCTTTGTAAGTGTTAATAAGCCAACATTTGGTTTCAAATGGTAGTACTTAATAAACTATATGTGCATCCAATATGTTACGCATACAGAATGGTGTCTCATGATTAAAGAGGAGTTGTAGTTAGTCATAAAATAAGATAAAAACGAGGTCATTGAATTGCATAATAGAGGTACATTAATCACAAAAAGCTTTAATTCAGAAAGCCATTTGAACTACTAATAAGAAATAATTCGAGTCAAGAATGTGGCTTACAACTTCTTGTATTACAAACGTATGGGGTAATGTTATGTACTATAATTAATCTGTTTGTAAGAATGAAAACAAGGAAGTACTGTGCCTTGATGAAAAGAGAACTGAAGGAATATGGTTTTTTAAGAATGTCTCATTTTAGCCCTAGCTGGTGTGGCTCAGTGGACTGATCATCGACCTACAAACCGAAAGGTCACTGGTTCAATTCCTGGTCCAGGTACATGCCTGGATTTCAGGCCAGGTCCCCAGCTGGAGGCATGCAAGAGGTGACCAGTTGTTTGTCTCACACACTGATGATGTTTCTCTCCCTTCCTTTCTCCTTCCCTCCTCTCCCTCTAAAAATAAATAAATAAAATCTTTTAATAAAAGCCTCATTTTATTATTCTATAATTAGAATTATACTTGTTTATAATATAATATGTTCTAAATATAATTGAATTCTATTTGTTTCCCAAATAAATAGTAAGGCGAAAGGTAAAGAACAAACAATAATTGTGTCTAGTTCTTTTTAATTACCAGTTCTTGTTTTATATACTTCATAAGTTCTTTCACCTTATTCCATACAGGCAGGAAGAAGTTTTTCTGTACCACTGCTGAAAGACATTAACTCATCTGGTTTATTGATTCTGTGCTGTTACTTTTCCTCATGCTTTTTTCTGCAAATGTGGTAAATAAGTCTGAGAAAATTCACTAGGAGGAATTCTTACAACTATAAAACAAAGGCAGCTCTTGCTATTTGCTGACTGAGACCTTCGGTATTGCCTTCAATTTTTCTGTGCATTTCAATTAGCAAACAAAATGCACACTGCATAGGCAGCAGATGCAAATATAAAAATATTTAAATAAAAGTTTATTACATCAAAAAACACGATGGAAGCGTAGGATAATTTTTATAAAACTCGTTTTACTATCTAAATTAAGGCAAAAAATACATATATCTGCAGACAATTAAATGTGACAATTAAATCTTCAAAAGAATAATATATTTTAATAGGAACACATATATCTGAGACTTTCTTAAAACCTTAATTAAACATTTTAATTTCAAAACTATTCCATGTCTATATGGATCAAATGTGTTCCTGTCAAGTGCTTCTGTAGAATTCGGCAGCTCACCAGCGCGCCCCTGTCGTTTCCACTTAGATGACCTTGGTGTTCCATGTGTGAATGTATTGGCTCTGTCTCTTAAGGGTGGATTTTTATGATTATAATTTTAACTTGGCATCTATTAAGAAAAATAAAGTATATACATATAAGCTCTCATATACAAAGTTTTCGCAAAATACGACAATGGAAGATTTGTTTGGAAATGCTGCGTGTGTGTTAATATGTTCCCACGCGTGTCTGTATTAGTACTATTGTGCTGGTCCATTGATATTAATGGTAAGATGGTCCATGCTACTTATTTTTTATTAATTGGAGAATTAGATGAAGCTTTGGCTTCATTCGAAGGAAAAGTTGCATTCAGTCATCGGTAGAAAGATGGATGAAAAGAGATAGTAAATGGCCGCACGACAGAAAGAGCAAAGCTGCATTTTTAACCTTTCCTGGCACCGTGCGCCTGACTTCCAGGCCTTGCAGAGGAGCCAGGCCTCCACGAGTGAGGAGCAGATGGAACAGGCAGTAGTAAGACATTATAAACATTTTTGAAAATGATTCTGCGAAGCCAAGGGGCCTGTGGAGTAGTGATAGGGGAGAGGAGATTGTGGAGAGAACAGCAACCTGACTTTGAGATATTTCAGCAGGTGGCAAGCACTACCAAATGATTCTGGTATTAAAACCATGGGGCTGGGGGAAAGGTGGATAGAGCATTGCAAGGAGGAGCAGATGCTCCCTGCACCCTGTCCTGTGTCTGCCTCCGTGTCCTGGCAGCCATTTTCTACACTACGCCCATTTGTTTAGCTCCAATTCTAGGCCAATAGCTACACTGGATGCAACCTAGCCAGAGGCAGGACGTTCCATGAAAGTACACAAGATGCTATTCAGACTGGTACTAAAATCCTCATTACCTGCAGGATAAAATCCAAACTCCTTAGCATGACATTCAGAGTCTCCACAATCCAGTCTCACACAACCTTTCCAAGTTGGCCCCCCACCACTTTATTTCTTAAAAACCGCACTCCACTGAAGTAATCATCATTCTGTGCCCTTCCAGGTTCTCGCCTACCTCCTTGTGATCTCTCCGCCTGAGATGTCCTCCTGTCCACCTGCCAAAATCCCCCGAGGCTCTGCTGAAATTCTGCTTCCTGTGAAAGCTCCTCCAATTCCCCTCTCCAGCTCAAATTACTCTCTTTTGTCCCCCAATAGCACTTAAGTTATTTCCTCATTACATCTTTTAGGTCTAAATGTTTAACTTCCTTATTAGTCGGCAGACCTTTAAGGGAAGGCACTCAGCCTTACAAATACTCAAAGGTGCACTTGCATCCTGTGCGGCTCCTGCAGCTGCCACCGTGCCTTCCACGGCTGTGGCAGCTGCTCCTGCAAATTGTCAACACTCACTGTGTGTCCTCAGTGTTCCGTGCAGCCTAATTTTAACATGCCTGGGTTAAAGCCATTATTCACCACTCACCAATGGTGCAAGCTCGGGCCTGTTGCTTAAACTGTCAGTGCCTCAATGACCCCATTTGCAAAATGGGGTAATAAGGGCCCTTGCTCATAGGGTAACTGTGTGTAGCATATAACGTATATATACACACATATATCTATATCATGTGGTATGTGGCAGGTTTCTCGCCTATAGTAAGGGCTTAAAACCTATTACCTATCGTTTTTATTATTTTTGCTGCTGCTGTTATTGACTCCACATAGCAACGCCTTAAGATAGGTAGTTCATCTTAACCTTTACCCAGAGCCCCCAGCAGTAAAGCTGGAGTCAGGATTCAGTGTCAGGCCTGACTGCGGAGACAGCGGTCTTGAGCTCTCCTGCCTGAAAATAACATTTAGCACTGTTTCTCAAATAAAACATAAATAAATTTTAGGAACTGTATCGAATATGTAAAAAATCAATTAGAATAACTGACTTCAAGTGCTTTGTGTTAAGAGGTTAGAACATGAAAAGCCCTCCAGGATCAATGAATCTAAATGCTCTTCTTTACAAATGAGGACATTCAGACATACTCATGCACTCAGAAAGTTTATTGAACAGTTATTAATTGTGAAACACTGATGTAAGCATTCCGGTGGGCGGTGGGGAATGCAAAAGGCACGATGTCTGCCCTCAAAGAGGCAATGAACCAACAGAAAATCTTCATGTCCCCTAACCGTGAGAGGAAGCATGACCTGTGGAACTTGTTAGTGACAGCCAAGACCCCAAATGTCATGAGTTCTTGCTCCGAAGCTCTCTGTTTTATCATAACATTGTAGTGTTACAGCAAAAAAGCAACTCAGCATAACAAATTTCTCAAGGAAAATGTTTTGCTTTTAAGAAGTCTCGTATCCAAGGGATTCATTTTCCCATAGCAATCTTGATGGCCCTGAGGATGACTTGAAGGAGAAATGTTACAAAGGATTAAACACACAATCTACCATTGTCTCTCATAGAGCTTCAAATGCAAGGAAAACTCCGCATGGTCTCCAGACAGGCGTGTGCAGCTTGAACCACCGAAACTGCCTTTTCCCACCCTCCTTTCCATACAGTCTCTCTTACCTGTGGATTCCTTGTGAGTGAGTTCGTGTCCACTGCCTGGGACCGTGTAAAGATTAAATGAATCAAAAAGATAAAAAGAAATGACATTTTGAGTAAATCAATAATAAATGGGAATTAGCTTAGGAATAAAGCACAGAAGTCATGTGAAGAGATGTACATTAATGCCCCGGCTGACCTAACAAAGGATACATGTGAATACAAGCCTTATTCCGTTTTTTCAGTGGTCGTCAAGGTAGGTTCTATGCTTCCTTAATGATGCTAGAATTAATTATAGTCATAAAATGGACATTAAAAGTACTATTAAAAATATATTTAGAGTGATTATAGCATCAAGAGGAGGAGAGTAGAAATATCCAGAGGCCATCCCTCCACAGAAACACTAGAAAGCTGTCAGAATAAATTTTATCAGAACCCTAAAAAATAGTCCAAGGTTTACAGCAACGGAGTGCACATTTAGCCAGTGTTCACAGCGTCACGGGGCAGGAGACCTTTGTGGTATTACCCCGGCCTCCCCTCCACTCCTGGAAACCACTAATGCACTTTCTGTCTCTACGGATTTGCATATTCTGCATTCCCTTCTCCTTAATGGTGTATTTTTTAGTTATTTTCTTAGTGTTACCTTGAGAAGCACAATTAGCATCTGAAACTTAACCTAGTTTGAATTAGCACCACCTTTACTTCAATAGTGTACAAACACTTGGATCCTATACATCTCTGTTGCTCCTTCTTGATGTTGTTGTCCTAGATGACATCTTGAGACATTTTATGTCCACTAACATACATTTACAATTATTTTGTGTATTTGTCTTTCAAATCATAGGGGGAATTAAAAGAAGAGTTAAAACCAAAAATACAATATTTGCTTTCATGTTTACCTTTGTATTTACTGTATCAGCGTTCTTTGTTTCTTCATATGTCTTTGAGATACTGCATGGCGGTGTTTCACTTCGGCCTAAAGGACACCCTTGAGCATTTCTTACAGAGCATGTCTACTAGTTATAAATTCTCTCAGCTTTTGTTTATCTGAGGATCTCTTAATTTCTTCTTCATTTTTGAAAGATAGCTTTGCCAGATATAGACTTCTTGGTTGAGTTATTTTTATTGTCCTTGGAGAAAAGGTCCACTCAGTTCCCTCCAGCTAGGTGCCCTCAGCGGTCGTACAGGTGGCTGTCTTTAAGATCTCCACCAAGCTGGGGTGGGATCCCCATGCAGGGTGATGATACAGCTGAGGAACTAGGTGATAATGATGACTGCACAACATTGTAAATGCTGCTGGGAGTGCACTTACTGCCCCTGAATTGTTCAAAATTGTCAAAATAGTAAATTTTATGTTATGTGTATTTCACCATGAAGCTTTTTAAAAGAAAAGGAAAAGACATGGTGGGCCTTAATCAGAAAGACCATTCAAAATCTGCCACAGACCTCACTCCAATTCTGTAACTTCCAAATGGAAGTTACAACAAACATTTGGAAATATAACCATGTTCTCATTCTCAAAATTTTGCTGAGTATTTCCTTGATAATTTCACAAGCTTTTGAGGCCACAGGGTCAGCCCTTCTTGCTATTATACACAATATGTCAAATAGAATTAATTCTTGGTATTTGGGGATTAACAAGTATGACAAATCATGATAATGAATGGTTATTAATAACAATAATGAAAGTTCACACTCTCAATTTCTTAAATGTTCTGTTTTGTTTAGCGTCTTAGCACTTTTTACACTTTATATACTATTTAGCATCAATACCAGTCTGTTATTAATTGATTAAGATTCTGTTTTCTTTACTAGATAATCAACTTCTGGAGAACCAGGATTAGATAACTATTGATCTCTGTATCTAGTAATGCCTGGAACATAATAGGCACTTAATAAATATTGACTAAGTCTGTGAATATCTTTACAATACTCAGGGAAAGGGGCATGTGATTACTTAAGAAATCAAAAAGTAAAATGTAGAAACTTCACCAGGAGGGTAAATCTTCATGCTTGTGGAGGTTAGAGATTTTCCTTGATTTACAAAGACATATGATACAGCTGCATATATTGGCAGCATAGTAGAAATGATGAAGATATCATTTATTGGAACATATTTATATTTTTGTTTTGTTTGTCAGTCAAAGTTCTAAGAGCTCTCCTCTTCCCTCTGAATTTTAGTAAATAACCTAGATTTGGGTTGGTTTCTAATATTTCCAAAAGGTGTTTAATTATCTGGTTTTTGTCTTAAAACTTGAAAAGCTTCACTGTGTTAAGTAAAATGAAGCTCTGTGGCTAAATCAGTCAATCACAGAACATGGACTCTGACGGAGGCTTGAGAGTCCCATTGTCATTTGTTCCTTTACTTATCGCTCGTTTGTGTGAATTCTTTAGAAGCCAAATACAGTTTAGAAAAATACTCTGTCTCAACCAAAGATCCTATACTCTGTAAGTCAATTCCTGACTTCAAATAAAAGTAACATTTATTTCTGAAAAATAAATATATTTGAAGAAATAAATGCTACATAGCCTACTTAATAATAATGAGTAACCATTGGCTTACAGGGGTGTCCAAACTTTTGGCATCTCTGGGCCACACTGGAAGAAGAGTTGTCTTGGGCCAAACATTAAATACATAAACACTAACAAAAACAAAAAAAATCTCATAATGTTTTAAGTAAATTTACAGTTTTGTGTTGGGCCACATTCATAGCCATCCTGGGCTGCGAGTTGGACACCCCTGGTAGAACATGCCTGGCAGAGGCACCTATGCCATTAAAGCTCGTGAAGTTTGAGCCTCAAGACCTTCTTGTGCTTAGGTCCCTTACAAAACCCCGAGAAGTGTCCTAGACATGTATTCACATGATCATGTTTTCTTATGATGCGAAAATAACTTATTTTAATTGCAATTTGTTATTACAACAGTCTGGGGGTACAGGTAAAGGAGGATTGAGGTACGAATACATTTATTTAGGAATTAGTGGGATGCATTTATGAGGTTAGCGATTATTTCTGTGTATAATGAAGTCATGGGCAGCTATCCTATTACAGGAATGGCTTCCGGGAATACTTGTACCACCCACTGTGGCAAATCACCCAGCATCATGATCCAAGGGCACCACAGATGTGCATACACTACTTATTCTCTTATCTTTTCAAAGAAAAATTATAACCACAGTATCTGAAGGTGTATTTTGTGACTGATGTATATTTATTTTCTTCTGGGGTCTTTCTCATAGTTAGGGCATTTTATTTTTATATACAAGTATCTTATAAGTTGGACTTTCCTTTAAAGAACTTAACATGCCAGTCTGCTCATTTTATAGCCCTTTGAGCTTTGCGATGAAGCAACAGCAATGTTTTACAGATCTAAGATGTACTTTCTAAAATCAGGAAAAAAAACTATGAGTACAAAATGCAAAAGTTTATTTAAAAAGTTGATAATGTTTCAATATGCAATTTGGAAAGGAGCTTTGGAATACTTTTTTTAAAACAAATAAATTATACAACCCCCTGATTTGGACATATATAAAGTATACCTTCTTTTGTCATCTTGATTTGTATAGAGGACAGCCAAATAAAAACTAATAGTCTGTGAAATAATATTAATATAGAACAGCAATGAAAGCAATAGAAATTATACTGGTATTGAGAAGACTTTTTAAAATTTTCAGGTTGGGCCAAAAGCAATAACTCATTCAGGAAGAGAAACAAATTTCAAATAGAGATACGGATCCAGCTCCTTCATTGTCTGTGTAGAGCAGCGACTCATAACAGCACTGAAAAAGAGCTGCGTGCTTTGCTTTCATTTCAATATAAAATATCAACATTTATGAAGATAACTGTAGTAGGCAGAATGGGACATTCAAAGGTATCCATGTCCATGTCCTAATGCCCGGGACCTGTGAATATATTAGGTCACATAACAAAGGGGGATTATGGTTGCAGATGGGATTAAGTTTGCTCACCAGCCGACCTTGAGATGGAGTGACCTGGATTATCCGACCGGCCCAGAGGCCATCACAAGTATCCTTAGAAGCAGAGGCAGAGAAAGAGTAGAAGATGTTATGCTGCTGGCATTGAAGATGGAGGAAGAAACGACAAGCCAAGGAGGGCAGGCAGTCGCTGGACGCTGAAAAAGGCAAGGAATCGGCTTGTCTCCTGGGCCTCCAGAACTGTTAAAATCTGGATTTTAGCCCGCCAAGATCCATTTGGACTTCTGACCTCATGGGAGAATAATTTTGACCCGTTTTAACCACAATGTACGCAGTAAGTTGCCACAGTAGCGATAAGAAACTAACACAATGCCACAAAACCTGAAATGCTGCAAGAAGTGCTTAGAGAATCAATAATTCAAAGAGCTTTTAGGATTAGGTCCTGTCCAAGAAAGCTTGAAATGCCCTCAAACCTCACAGCTGATATTAAAAAAAAAAGGTGATAGAGGCTTTCCCCATTTTGATAATTATCCGAAAACTTTACATCGCATTACCAATTGTGAAGCTGAAATTACTTTTTTAAACTGTTAATGATTTTTTTAAAAAGCATATTTTGATCAATGATGCTAGAGGTAAGACTAAATTGTCTTTCTAATTTTGGTATAGAAAACTACAGTACAGAATATTTGTCTATGGAGAGGCAATTCCAGAAAAAGAAGACAAAAGTACAAAGAGATACATCAGGCAATTGATTAATAATCGTACGATAGTTTACTATATTTTCTGACAATGTAATATTGGGCAGCTGTTTAAATATTTGAATTTGCCTTTATTTTCTCATTCTTAATAAAAATATGACTTTAACCAAATTTTACACTTATAATTTTGTATTTTATCTTGAATTCATATAAGGTTCAGGTTCTACAAAATCTAGACCCTCCCTGGACACCAGGCTCTCTGCTAACCTGCTGCACAGATAGTCTCAGCCTGTTCCTACCACCAACAACATCTCCATTTAAACACAAGGAAATGGAGACTTAAAGCGGCCAGGTCCCTTGCCCACGCTGCTTGGTTATCTCAGAGACAGGGCTTGCCATTGAACCGGCATCTAAATCCAAGGCTCGAGCACTGTGTCATAGGGCAGAGGTTCTGAAGTGTGTTCCCTAAACCAGTCTCTCAGATTCCCTGGGAACATGTTAGACCTGCCCAGTCAGAAACCCTGTTTAACAACCCTTCCAGGTGATTCCAATGAGAACTACAGTCTGAGAACCGCAGCCATAAACTATATTGAAACCTCTGTTCCGGAAGGCCAACAACAATTTAACTGGCCTTCTTTATCACAGGCACCCAGTGCCATCACAATATGTCATGATTGCCCCTGGCATTACAGCACTTAGGGGACGCTCAGACAATGGCTCTCAGAAATTTCACCTGTCAGTGGAATTATACCTTTTGTTCGCTTGATGAAAATAAATAATTATACCAAACAGGAATCTATTGGCATTTGTTAAGGATTGGTGTTCTGTTCTAAACCTTTAACTGGAATAGTGTAGACGTATACAGCCAATTTGGGGGCTGCTCCGGTCCAGAACTCCAGCCTTTTCAAGATCAACACTGGCAGTAAAGCGACATCTTGTGGACAAATGTGGGCACTTGCTGAAAACGTGTGTGGTGGACAAGATTTGGGTGTGTTTATTTGTTTTGCTTTATTTTTCCTGCACTCGGTCACAGACTAAAAGTACTTGATAAAAGACAATAAAGTTGCTGAAAAATAAAATTAAGTAAAAATTTTAAAAAACAAAATTCAACTGAGGAAATGTTAAAGGTCTTATTTCAGTAATTCAGGAAGCAGGCAGCATCCAACCTAGCAGACAGGAAGAAGCTCTGAGGACCTGAACGAAATGAAAGACTAGGCAGAAGGGATTGAGAACCATGAAGCTATACAAGGCAATAAAATGGATGGTTATGGCGAGTTTACTTTCCTTTAGGATGACAGAGGCCTCTCAGGCAGATTACCTAACTAGTGCTCATCGGGTGAGTCCTCACTGACTGGTTTAAGATTCCATTCCTTGGAGCGCCGAATTTGCAGTTAAGTTGGCTTGATGGCACGGAGCTTAACAGAAGTGACTCCATTTTGGGTCTGTTATCTTGTTTTTTAACACACACAAAATGCACAAAACAGGGAGCATTTGAGATCTTGCTGCCCGGTATATGTTGTCAGTTTGGCTCAAATAAACTCTTATTTCTCTACAGGTTTGGACAGTTCTCACGTTAGCACTTACCTGGCATAGTGAGCAGGATTCTGAAGAGGCCCACCCAGGACCACCCTGAAGACCCAGGCCCAGTGCTAGGCACAAGCAAGGGCCATTGTGCCCTCCCAACTACCCATTTCACATCAGGCAGACTTGGGTGAGTTACTCTTGAAATTCCAGGCCTCCTTGCTTTAAGTAGAAGAGCTTATTTGAGCTTCATTTCAGCTGCTCTTTAAAAGTCCTCCAGTTGGACAGGGGTCAAGATAATCCAAAAAAGGGGGTAAATGGGTTGCTGCTTTTAATTTTGGACTTCTAATTAGATTGCTTAATGAGAGTCTAAACGAAATCTTTGCTGGTTAAATGAGAGATGTATTCTGTTTGGCTCTGAAAGAGAAAGGACACTTGCCCCCCTGCCAACCTGAATAGCCACAGCGGTGATGGTAGTTGTCCAGATCTCAGATTCAGAGTAGCAGAGATAAGCGCCATGAGGCATCCAGTGCCGTGATGCAGCCGATCCCAGAGAAGCCCTGAGCACCTGGCATGGGTGCACCTCAGGAGAAGGGCCCATGCCTTGGAAAGAAGGCTGCTTTTCCTTAGGAGTTTGTTCAGACTTTACAAATCTCAGAATTAACAAGGGAAGTCATGCCTCTGAGACCAAACAGCCCACAACATTTGGCTTCCCGTTAATATTAATATTAACATGGTCGAGGTGAAGATCCTTTGATACTTCTAAATTAATCTTTTGTGTGCAGAATTAGAAAAAGCTGGTTATAAAGTTAGGCAGAATGAATGGAAGTTATATTTAATTGGCTTCTCTGAAGTTTCAAAAAGAGGATTTAGATAAATGGATAAACCTATAATATTGTTTAGGTGTCAACTCAATTCTTTAATGCTCTAGTGGCAAGGTCATTTGGAATTTGATTTGTCAAGGACAGATAAAAATTGTAAATGCCTCCAAATCAAAATTTGGGTCTAACTACAGACAGACATGTTTGTGTCTGTCTGTATGTGTCTACATGTGTATGTTTTAAATGTAAGATCATTTATACCTCAAGTAGGTATTATTAAAATTAATTTAAAGGCAAGTTCTTCTAAGGATTGGGCATCCTAAAATTCTCAGAGGTATAGAAACTAACTCAAATGCTTTTCAAATTTATGTGATCTAAAAGTAATCTTTAGTAAATAAAAGCTAGCTTAAGTTTGTTGGTTTAAGTAAAACAAACATGTATTTTACCTGGGTTTTACAAACCTAAGTATATCGTAGTACATTTAAGCTGAACTTAGATGAAGGGACTTATTAAGTGACATTATTGAAAGGAGACATCTTACACTATTGCCAACGTTTGATAGGGTTACTTCAGGAAAATGCCAAGTTGTTAACTGCTTCCTTTCACAGGGATGCTCCCAGGAGACAAGGACTTTAAAGAGTATTGACTGCCACCTAGAGATTATGTTTTTTAGAAAGGACATCAAATAAAAGACACACTCTAACTTCATCAGAAGGGACTTACCAGGTGCCTAACGACAAATAGGCTTCTACCCATATCGCCGACACTTGCCTCTGCCCACAATGGACATCGAAATCTCCTCTAGGATGAGACTCTGCTGACATCTGAGGTAGACAACTATCCCAAGACATCGGCAAGGACTGATATTAAATGCAGAATCTGCTTTGTTTGATTGTCTTTACCTGTCAGCTAATGATGTTAGGAATAATTTTTAAATGCACAAAATATACAAAAATGTTTTGTTTTTAAACTCTAATCCCTATAAATTTTCTAACACTTCCTCTTATTTCTGTCCTTAGCTTGGATAGCAAGTGTGTGCAAATCAGCACAGGCCAGCAGTTTGAGTAGCACTGCACCACTTAATACACAAGCTGTACTATTAATGCTAAGAACCTTTATTTTCGTAGAAAGGATTTCTTTCATTAGACTGTCAGAGAACAAACATGCATGTCTAAATACAAGAATAGATTGGCTTTGAATTGGCCACCATGGAGTCTAAGAAAGTTCTCTAAAATCACCACACACTCATAAGATTTCTGGTATTTATTTAAAATTTGTATTTGCTGTTTACATTTTGTTTTGATTTGTTTCATTATAAAATTATAAAAAGTTCATATTCCTAAAACAATTTGTTGCTTTGAGTTAACATTAGACTATTCTTTTTTAATTCTCTTTTCACTATTCACTTTGTATTTTACATTTTGGTACCAATTACATGATACCACCACCACAATTAAGTGGTGAGGAGTTAAAAACTCAATAAATGATTAAAAGAAAAATAGGTGTTTGAGGCTTTTTTTTTTAATCCAATGACCAGTCAGCTGCTTGGTTAGAGACAAGCCAACCAGAAATTAGGAATTCATTTAACCCCATGCAAGGTAGATGTACCATAAACGTTAATTTGCATCACTAAACATTAAAATGGTGTCTGGAAGGATAAAACAATTAAAACTTGAAATAAAACTTAACTATTAGTCAGTTGTCTACAAAGGTATTTAAAAAAATTAACAAAAGCAAATTTCAAGCAATCCTGTGCTAATTATTTCAACATAAAATTTATTGTGACTCTAATAGAAGTTACTGTATATTTAAATGAATTTTCTTCCTATCATCAACCCTAAAGCACAAGCATGTCACAACTTTTAAAGTTTGCATTTTTGGAAGATTTTTCAGAACTCCCCAAGCTGCTTAACCACAATTTAATTGCATAAAATTATAATTCAATATTGATTAAACAAATCAGCTTTTTTGGAAATTATTTTCTCCTTTCCAGATTTAAAATTTTTGTCAAAATGCTATTCCTTCTAGTTTTCAATTGTGTGTAAATTTTAAGGAATATCTAATTCATTCTATCTAATGAAACGACTTCTCAGAAAAAGTACTTATTTTTCTTATTATTATAATGGTTATGAGTCATTAATAAGCCCCTGACAAATTTAAAATGAATTTCAATTTCCCAATTAAAATATAAATTGCTCATAAAATTGTCTAGATATCACTGATAAGTTTTTATTTATATCTCTCTACCATTATTATAGAAATCCATGAAAACTCTACTATGGTTTCAGATCAAATGCACAGGTATTCTCAGAAAGAGAAAACTCTCTTGTTTAGTTTTATCTGGATGGAGTTGGGAAGGGGTGTGGTACTTTTCTTTGCTGGGAGAAACCAAAAACCAAACTGCTAATTTTTAGAAAATAAAATTAAGATTCTGGGAGGTTTCGAGCCAAAGTTTGAATAGTCAATTTTTTTGTTAACTCTTCATTAATTTAACAGACCTTATTGAAAATAAGTTTATACCAAACCTTGCCAAGGTTTTAGACACAAACATGAATATTAAACTTGCATGTTTTCCTCTGGGTGCTTAGAACCAAGGGAATGTGCTCGCATATACAGGACACAGTGATAAAATTGCCAATAAATATGTTACTACAAAATACTATAGCAACAATCTATACAAGGTACTGACAAGGACATGCATTCTTCCAGGAATGTCAGAAAGGGCTTTCCTGAGAATAGCATTTAACCTGCAGGAAGAAGGCTGGGTTGAATTTCACCAATGAGAGAATTTCATTCTAACAAAAAAGAAGTCATGTGCAAAGCTGCAGAGCGATAAACCAAAGAATGAAGTGATCATAAAACAAAATGTAGCCATGTGCTGCACAGAGTTGTTAATATGCAGAAAACTGGTTTAACATGGGAGGTTTCTTAATGACAAAGAAAGCAGGACATTAATTTAACTAACTCATTTGCCTCATCAAACTTCAGAGGCCCGCAATTTTTTTTAATCACCATTAATTTGCAGACCACTAAGAAAACATGATATCAGACCTCCAGTCAAGATTGTGGCATAGGTAAACCCAGCTCACCTCCTTGAACAACCACATCAAAATTACAACTAAAATATAGAAAAACCATTACTCGGAACCGTCAAAATCGATTTGAATGAAACCTGACCACTATGGAGTTAAAGAACCAACATCCATCCAGGCTGGTAGGAGGTGCGGAGATGCCACACTGGCTACTCCCACATCTGCATGTGGTGGGTACAAATTTGGGAAGGCTATCTCAGGAACACGGAGTCCCAGTCCCAGACCAGGCCTCCCAGTCCAGGGTTCCAATACCAGCAAGGTAAGTACCCATAACTACTGGCTGCAAAAAACAGCAGAGATTGAGTCAATGGAAGAAACATGGAGTCCCAAGTAGTTCCTCTTAAAGAACACACACACAGGCTTAATACTGGGATAGCAGCTTGAAAGTCACCAGTGGCATACAGGGAGAAACAGAAATATCTGGTATCAAGGTGAGAGCTGGGGGACAGCTTTTTCCCAGACAAAATGTGGGCAGAAAACATAATCCCCTTTCTGAACCCTCACCCCACAAGACACAGAGCCAGCAGGTTGGTGCCAAATCCGAGACTCCATCAACCAGGCTAACACTTTTGGCTCCACACAGGAGATACCCTGAGACTCTGTACCACCCTACTCATGGGCCCACTCACCTCCTTTTCCATATGAATGTCTGGTCTTGGCTCATGCTTCACAACTTTCTAAATCCTCTCAAATAAGCAACAACCAGCCTCAGTGAGCCCCAAGTCTCCATACCTCTTGATAAGTGGTCTCAGGCCCAGCACTAGCAGCAGGCAGCCTAGATTCACAGCTTGGCTTCCCCAGGAACCTCCAAGCCCAGCACAAAAAGCAGTCATCTCAGATTGCTTTGCAGCTCAGGCGGGGTGGCCCCAGGCAAAACACAGGTGGGGCTGACCTTGGTCTGAACCATCCAGAAAACCCCAGAGCCTGCACACTCATTGGACAGCTACAGACCACACTGGGGCACCACCACCCTGTATCCGCACAGCTGATCCTCCACAGAGGGTGGAGGTTGGTAGTCAGTGGTCACAGTTAGTTCTTACAGCTGACTGGCCTGGGTAAATCCCTCCCATTGACCTGCCAACAGCAATCAAGTTAGCTACAAGAGGAGGGTGTATTCAGCCCACATGAAGGGTGCACCATGAATATCCAACTTGGGTGATAGGGGAGGCTGTGCCACTAGACCCTGTACGACACATACTATATTAGGTCACACTACCAAGACACGGACTCAAAGCAGCTCTACCTAATACATAGAAACAAATGTAGGGAGGTTACCAAAATAAGCAGATTAAGAAATGGCCCAAATGAACAGTTCAAAACTCCAGAAAAAGAACCAAGCAAAATGGAGGTAAGCAATCTATCAGGTTCAGAGTTCAAAATACTGGCTATAAGGATGCTCAGGGAACTTAGTGAGAACCTCAACAGCATAAAAAAAGAACCAGTCAGACAGGAAGGATAACTAATTGAAATAAAGAACAATGTACAGGGAAACAATGGTAGAGTGGATGAAGCCAAGAATCAAATCATGATTGGAACACAAGGAAGAAAAAACAACCAATCAGAACAACAAGAAGAAAAGAATCCCAAAAAATGAGGATAGTGTAAACAGTCTCTGGGACAACGTTGGCATTCCAACATATGCATCATAGGGGTGCCAGAAGGAGAAGAGAAAGAGCAAGAATTTGAAAATATATTTGAAAAAATAATGAAAGAAAACTTCCCTAATTTGGTGAAGGGAAATAGACATGCAAGTCCAGGAAACAGGGAGAGTCCCAAACAGGATGGATACAAAGAGGCCCACTCCAAACCACATCATAAATATAATGCCAAAGGTTAAAGATAAAGAGAAAACCTTAAAAGCAACAAGAGAAAATAAGTCAGTTACCTATAGAGGAATTCCCATAAGATTGTCAGCTGATTTCTCAAAAGAAACTTTTTAGGCTAGAAGGGACTGGCAAGAAATGTTCAAAGTCATATAAAGCAGGTACATTCAGCCAAGATTGCTTTACCCAGCGAAGATACCATTTAGAATTGAAGGGCAGATAAAGAGCTTCCCAGACAAGAAAAAAATGAAGGAGTTCATCATCATCACCAAACCATTATTATATGAAATGTTAAAGGGGTTTATTTAAGAAAAAGAATACCAAAACTATAAACAATAAAATGGCAATAAATACCTATTTACCAACAATTAAATCTAAAAAACAAATTAAGCAAACAAGAACAACAGAGACAGAATCACGGATATGGAGAGTGTTTTGATGGTTGCCAGGTGAAAGGGGGTTCTGAGAGAATGGGTGAGGAGGCGAGGGGATTAAGAAGTACAAATAAGTAGTTACAGAATAGCCATGGGGATATAAAGTACAGTATAGGAAATGGAGTAGCCAAAGAACCTATACTCATGACCCATGGACATGGACAATTGTGTGGGGTTTGACTGAGGGTGTGCGGGTTCTGGATAGAGAGGGATTAAGGGGTAAGAATTGGGATAACTGTTTTTTATATTTCTAGCATAGTCAATAAAATTTTAAAAAGAAAACAACATCAATTAAACTCTGATTGCTTTTGATTTTAAGATGCATATCCCAATTTTTAAAATATCATGTTTGCTATGTGCTAGCTACTAAGCACCATAGAAGTATTAATGCATTTAATGTCAAAATAACCCAGTGAGAGGCATTATCGGCGTCATCATCATTATCATTATCATCCCCACCTAACTGATGTAGAGACTGAGCTACAGTGGGGTTAAGTGCTTGTCACATTGCTATGGTTAGGTGTATTCCTCCCACACCATCCTACCACAAGGGCCATGGAGGTGCAGCTCAAGCAGCAGGCATGTGTCATGGGGAGCACAGAGTGAGAGGGTGTTGGGCAGACCACCAAGCAGACACCCTCAGGGAGGGCACAATCTGAGTTATGAGTTTGGAGAAAATGAGTGGATAATTATTTGCAGGTGTGATGGGCATTATGCAGCATTAGCACAGGAATGACTTGTTTGTGCCTGAGACCACTGTTCACTCCTAAAGCTTATTCTCCCAGATTCTAAATTGACCTAGGAAGGCTGAGAAGGCCATTTTGGTGACATAGTCATAATCTGGCTCTTCCTTCACCTCAACTCCACATTCATTCTTTAGCCCAGGTGTAGAAAAGAACAGCTGGGTGAGATGTCCTAAACACTGTGGTCAAAGCACCCAGTAAAGATCCTGGCAGGTAGCAGGTCTTCAGAAAATATAGTTATTACTTTTAATAAATATAGAAGCCACTAGCCCCAGGAAAGTGATTATCTCAGTTGCCAATGAGACCAGCCCCCACCCCAAACTGTTGGTCAATCAGTGAAGGCCAACAAAACACATCTTCTATCCCAGCTGTGGCCTTCAACTCTCACTCACAGGCTCGGTGCCAAAAGGAAGGAATAACTACACCAGAATCCAATCTTGCTGAAACAAGAATCAACCCCAGTGTCAATTTTATTGTCATCTCTATCTCCCTTTAATGAAGTCTTTGTGCTTTGATTTTCTTGGAGATTTGTGTTGCTGGCAAATTCTGTGAAATTTAAGAGGAAACAACTTTCCATCTCTAAGACCGAAAATAATCGATCTATCTAAACAGCTCCCAGCAAAATCCGTTTGAATATCTTTATTTTCCTCACTGAATATGAGTGTTTTCAATCATATGAGAACTTGAGTATGGCGAGCATAGGCTGTCAGAAGACTAAAATAAAGTTCTGCCCCCATGCCACATAGGATTTGATGGCAAGAGTATACAAGGTCTGTCCAGGAAAAGTCCAGCCATTGTTAATACACTGAGAACAGTTTGTACAACATGGATGTAACCTGGCAGTCAAAGAGAGTGGACTGGAATGCACATGTGTGAACAATGACAATTTCACTGTACTAGTCAGTGGGGACGGTAGATGCCACTGAGTGAGCATGTGTACTCTGTGGCCGTCACATTCAAAATGAATGAGCAAGTAGAACAAAAAATCCACATCAAATTTTGCGTTAAGCTTGAACATTTCTCTGCGGAAAATATTCAGATGATTCAGAAGGCTTTCAGGGATGATGCAATGAGTACAGCACAAATAAAAGTGTGGCACAGATGCTTCAAAGATGGTCGAGAGTCTGTTGAAAGTGATCCACGTTCTGGAAGGCCTGAAACTCATAGAACACCTGAGCATGTTGAACACGTTCAGGCTGCAATCAACAAAGATCGGCGACTGACAGTGTGAGAACAAGAAGCTAATCTGGGGATTCCAAAAACTACTGTGTCTGAGATTTTGATGCAGGATCTTGGCATAAAATGTGTCGTGGCAAAATTCATTCTGTGGCTTCTATTACCAGAGCAGGAGGAACATCGTGCTGCAGTTGCTAATGATTTCGTTCAACCACTACCAATGAACCAGATTTCCTCAAGAGAGTCATAACTGTGAAGGGGACTAAGGTGTCATTGTCCTATGTACAATGTTTCTTGTATCTTGTATCTTCTTCAATAAATGTCTCTATTTTTTTCATAGTACATGGCTGTGTACTTTCTGAACAGACCTTGTCTGTCTGAAAGGATCAGGGCTCTGTATACAAACAGTGAGAAGGCCAGGCATTTGCAATAGTCTGAACCTGTATAGAGCAGAGACAAGGCATTATTCGCCTTCAGCTTCCAAAACATTTGTAAGAGTGCTGTGCTCAAAATTCACTTTCAGTAAATATCTATTGAATTACTTTGATTGGGAACAATTTTTGCCAGCTATGCCACAAAAAAATATGAATTCCATAAAAGCAAGATGTATTTCGACTTGTATTTACAGGATATTATAAACATTTTCTTAAGTTTCTGTATTTGTATAAGATCATAAAATGACAAAGCTACAAACAAGTTATCACCTTTTTATAAGTTGTTTATTCATTCAACAAATATATAAGTATCTACCGTATGCCAGGTATAATGCTATATACTAGAGGTGAAATGCTGAGTGATTTCTAATCAAATAGAGTTACATTCTTTCCAGGGAAACAAGGGACATAATTCATATATTCTGATTGAAAAAAAATAACACTAAGGCCTATAGAACCTATAGTTCTAGTTGCTCTTTATGAAGTGCTATTAAATACAGATACTCTACCTGTATTTGATCAGTATTTCTGAAAATGCTTATCTTCTATTAAAACACTGCTTGATAAATATTTTATGTTTTCTTGGCATTCAGCTTCTGGGAACTAGATCCTATATGGTGGAGACTGCTTATTTGTCATATAAATCGATTGTCATAATAAGGTTACATCTTTGTAAATCTGTCAGTGTAAATATGTGTGTGTGTTTAAGGACTATTCATCAAATATGTGCCTTTGCTTCCTCGGGGAGTTTGAAATGTGTCGCAGCATCCGAAATCACCACAAACTGTGTTCTGAGGCTTAACATGGTATTTACTTAATTTTGCAGATGCCAAGATTCTGAGCCAAATTATTCTGATTCTGATCCTAGAGTTTGAAGAAGAATAAGCCAGCACCTTCCTTTTCATATACAGTTAAAGTTTCAGATTTGATTCCAAGTGGGCCCCATCTGCTGTTTCCTTCTTGTTTCATGTTCTTTTTGAAGCACTTAAATCTCTCTCTGCAAAAAAAGGACCCCACTAATGTCACTTTAAATACACTTTTAATCCACTCTCTTTTTTGCTTGTCACTACCCCTACCTGAGAATGAGCCTAGAGCATTTATTCAACGGAGACCAATGGCTTACACGCTCTGTGTCACACACTGGGTTAGGCCTAAGAAGCACCCATGAAAATCATTTGAGAACAAATACTGAGAACATTTAAAAACTTAAAGGCAAATATTTGTATTTCACTTTCAATCGATTCACCAAACCTAATGCCTGATCACCCTAGGGGATTCCTAGAACACCGAACTCCATTTCTGCCCAATCTCACCATGAAGGGGAAACACTAATTTTCATCAATACACTCATCAGTGAACCTGCTGGTCTTTCCAGCCCACAGAGGACCATGAATTGATCAGCCTTGAGAGTGAGAGGGAAAAGCCAGAAGATTCTCCTCAAGGCTGACAAAACCATGAAGTCCCAGACACAGGCAAATTGGGAGCAATTTATAGTTTTACTTAAAACAACATTCTCCTTTTCAAACATGATTTGACTGACAAGAGTTTATTTTTAAGTGGTTCATTGGGTTTGCCTATCTGTTAAATAAGGAAAACTGTAGAGCAAGGAAGGAAGTCATAAACCAGAGTTTTTAGTCAACTGTATGTTTGATTGAGGAGCTGCAATACCTAGCGCAGCCTTTTCCATTGAAAAATGTTTTGGGGATGACATAAAATGTGCCAAGTGACCAACTTGTTTCTGCCAAAATTGTCAGACTAATTATGCTGGCATTTACAGAAGATTGGATTTTTCAACTTTCTTCCTAACCATTTCTTATGGTATCACATAAAGATGACCTATGATAAATACTTATGAGTCATTTGATAACAAATAATGTTGAATGACCTTAAACTTAATGAATTAATGAATTTAACTTTTTAAAATTAAAATTAATGAATTTAACTTTTCTTAACCACAGTGTTTATACATTGATGGAGATGGGGTCTGAAAGGGAGAGAGCAAAAGATTTCTCTGTTGTAGAGACCACTAGGCAAATGCTTATGTTCTTAAAACATATAATCTTTTCTATATAGTCAAAACATGGAATCATAAAGTCTTCTCTCACAAATCCTCCTTACGAAAGAATTTGAAATAATGTAGGTACTCTTTGTCTAAGAGGTGGAGCTTAATCCACTCTCAACTTCTTAAGGATGAACTAGACTTAGTGACTTGTTTCCAAATAATAGACAAAAGGGGAAACTGATTTTGCAGTGGAGAGACCTGGAAAACACCAGCTTACCAACCAATGAAGTTTCTCATCATCTGTGACGTTGGGGGATATGATGTATTCCCTGATATGATGGGACGAGTAGGGCACTTCATCTTCGTAGTCTTCATTCCAAATGTCAATAGCCCCAGTCTAATTATGAGATAAATATTGGACAAACCCAGATTGAGGGACATTCTGTAGAGTATCAGTCTGCTATTCCTCAAGACTGTCAGGATTATGAAAGAAAAGGAAGGACTGAGAAAAGGAAGACCCAGAGTCTACTAAGAGGATATGATGACTAAATGCAATGTGGTACCTTATAGTGGACCCTGGAACATGAAGAGAACATTCATAAAAAATCTGGTGAAATCTAAGTGAAGTCTGAAATTAAGCTAATAATAATTTACTTTTTTTTTTTTAGTTTTGATAAATTGAATGCAAGAGTTTAATGATGATGAAACTGCATGAGTGGTATATGGGAAATCTCTACTATCCTTGCAACTGTTCTGCAAATCTAAAATTATTCTAAAATGAAAGACTTATTTTAAAAAGTCTACTCTTTAAGAGGTTGAGTCAGTAATTTAGAAATGGCAAGATAGCAAGAGAAGTCACATACATTAGCTGTTCATAATTAATGTTAGGAAAAAAAGACTAAAAATTTGAAACCTGCCCAGATTGTAAAAAAAAAAAAAAAAAAGTTGGTGTTTTAATTCTCTGCACAATTAGAACTGAATGATACCCCTCACCATTTCATTACAGTATTCAGTTCTTTTTCTGGCCATTTTACCTTCCGCCATAAGTAGTACATTTTTTAAATAAAAGCTTCCCACTGTTTTTCATTCCAGATTTCTAATTGTCTCAGTGAAGCAGAAGGCTGTCACCAGGACCATTTCCACTCTACCTGTAGCTCTTCGGTTTCACCATAGTTTGGGAGAATTACCTCACCCCATTGAGTAGTGTCTAGTACAACCATGAGTCAAGTTGTGGAGCCTCCCCTAGCCAAAGCAGGACACAGGGTCAAAGTGAGGGCAATCCTATGGCCTCCCTAGAATTGCAAAGCTGAACAGAGGGACAAAGCACTTTGTTATTCCAGTAGCTGGGCTGCAACTAGGATTTTAAAGGCTCTAAAAAATTATTTTTGCATTAGCTTATCTACTGTCTTTCTAGAATTCATGATCTGATTAAGTTGCATATCTGTCTCTCTGCCTAGACTTGGAGCTCCATGAAGACAAGGACCATTTGTTATTTCTTCTTTTTATTAGCAACTCACAGCAAGAAGCCGGCACATAGTAGTCACCCAATAATAAACATTGAATGAAACAATAAATTGATTTCCTTTTTTAGTGACATGGGAAATGCTAATTGTTTCTCTTTTTTAAGATTTTATTGGGAATCATATCACAAAAAGGAGAACTGGTATTGATCACACCATTCCAAAAGACCCACTGATCAAAGATTATATCTCCCATAAATGCCAAATTTGATATCAGCATTGCAATAAGAAATGATAAGCAAAATCAGTCTCTGTTATAACTAGCTCCTTTTGCCTGAAATTAAAATATTTAAGAATAATTTAAGGAATAATACATACTATTTACAGACCATCCTCTAATAGTGTATGATAATATTACAAGAACTTAATAACCATCTGTAGTTCTTCCAGTTGTGTCCTCTTTGTTTCCCTCCAGAAGTACCCACTATCTTGACTTTTTATATTTCCTTCATCATTTTACCACTATGTGATTGTGTCCTTATATAAATTATTACTCAAGTTTTAAAAACTAAATTGTATAAGAAAAAACTGAACTTACCCATATAAAGAAAAATAAGTACTTCTCATAGTACATAAGACTTCTTTACATAATGAAAAAAAAAAAAAGGATCTGTGGACCATAGCCTGGATTAAGCTACACACTGTGATCTTATAAGGCTCCTTCTTGGAGACCCAATGGGGCAGATTGGTGAATGAAACCTGAGAAGCAAGAGCTGGTGGGAACCTACTGTATTTTATTGTGCATAACGCGCACCCATGTTTTTGGCCCAAACTTTCAGGAAAAAATCTTTCATTTTAATTTTTAATTCAATTTTTTATTTATTTATATTTAGATACTTGTTTTTTGTGTTATAAAGGAATCTTAGCATTTATTTTTGAATGTATGGATATTGTTATTGCTTTCTAGAGTTACACTTTTAATGCATAAGCATAAATAAAAGAATTACAAATATTTATACAGATACAGAATTGGTACTACACATATATAATGTGCATCCTTATTTTTCCTTCAAAAATTTGGGCAAAAAAGTGTTCATTATACACGGTAAAACATGGTACTTACTGATGATGTCTAGTAGAAATGTAGTCTTCAGAAATAAATCAAAACAGAATTTCCATGAGGTGAAATGAGTGTCTTAACTAATCCAATCAAAAGAGCATGCAGAGGGCTACACAGCCCTCTTCAACACATAGTTGACAAGCCAACACAGTCTTGGCTAGGTGTAACTGGGTATTTTGTCTTCAGGTTAAAAAGAGGACACTGAATGCTGAGATCTCAGTGAAAACAGTTCTCCATGTACCTATCCCTTGAGCACATAGCCCTAATCTAGACTGATCACTCTCCATTTTTGGTTCATAGTATAATCCTCAATTCTCTATTTACTCTTATTTTGGGGATTTCCATGTCCTATATTTGGGTTGGATCTTCTGTTTCCTGTATAAAATGGTTTCCTCTTTCTACTCTTTACTGTTGTGTTTTTTGGTGGACCACATTCTTGAATAGCTTACCACCACATCCTCAAATAGCATGATGTTAAATTTTTGAAGCCTTCAATGTCTGCAGATATTTTTATTTTATTGGGAATCAATTTAAGGGAAGGGATCATTTTCTTCAGAATTTAAAAGCTATGTTTTCACTGTCCCCTTGCTTCACGTATTCTGCTGAGAAATCCAAAATCATCCTGACTCTTGGTAGATAAATTGAATTGTTTTAGTTTCCCCAGAAGGTTAGAGGAACTTCTGCTCTGTATTCAGCGTTCTGAAATTTCATAAAGTGTCTAGTCTATCTTAATCTCTATGCTGGGCACTCTGAAAACTTCCAATCTGAAAACTCATGTGCTTCTATTTGAAGTATTTTTCTGAGTTATTTTATTGGTAGTTTTATCCCCTCTATGATTTTTTCTGTTCCCTCTTTCTGAAATTCCTATTATCCAGATGTTAAACACCTTAATATAATTCAGTATATTACCTAAGCTGCTACTTCTTTCTCTTCCCCACCATTTTCTGTCTTGTTTTACTCCTTACATTATTTTAGGTTTTACGATATAAGCTGTCACATATGCTTTATCTTTTTTCCCAAACCTTTAAAAATGTAAAGCAATTCTTAGTCTATGGGCTGTATTAAAATAAACCACAGGCAAGATTTGGCCTTCAGGTTGTAGTTTACTGACCTCTAATATAACCTCTTTAATATGAAAGGTAAAGATAAAAATATGACAACAAATAGAACCCTGGAGGAAAATTAAAATCATGTAGGTAGGAGGAAAATTTTTTAAAATAAATATCAATAGTAATATACTTAAATCAGCATTTTTCGACCTCAACATTATTGCCAATTAGAGACATATACTTTTTATTGTGTAGGCTCTGCTGTGCATTGCAGCATGTTTAGCAGCATCTCTAGCACCTACATAAGATGCCAGTAGCACCCGATGTAGTATTAAATGTAAAATTGAGGTTCAGTATTATGTACTGCCTTGATATCTGGAAAATTTGATAGGACCCTGAATGGCCTAACTAATTCTCCTCCTCAATCTGCTCCTGTAGATAAAGTCCTCTAGCCAAACAAGCCTCCTTACCAAATGGATCTGGTACAGTTCCTACCTATTCCTCAGTAGCAGGTTTCAGTTCCCTGCCAGTCCATGTAATTATTCAAACAAGCCAATCATATCCTCCCATGGGAACCAGGGGATACCCCATCTTCTTGATATTAGAAAGTTTCCCTCCTACCACTTCTGGTTATTTACTCTATACCCAAGCACAAATCCTGCATGGCATGCAGTGTTCTACTACTCTAGGCTATGAGTATATGTGACTAGTAAGCTATTGCCAACCTCAGCTGTCCAGACTCAGTGTCTGGTATATTCTACCATTCCCATAACCCTAGACTGAAAATCCTTCCCTCACTAAGAAGGTGATCAAAATTCCTCTCCCAAGAGGTGGCAACCAAAAATATCTCCAGACATTGCCAAACATCTTGGAGTAGGGGGAGGTGGTGTGAAATCACCCCAATTGACATTCACTGCTTTAGAATGAGAAGAGTTCCAAAAAGAAAATATAAAGAGAATTAAAAGAGACTATACTCCAAGATATAGTGGCTGAAATGTTTTTAAATGAAAGACATAAATCCCCAGATTCTCAATATATGTGCCCCAAGCAAGATAAATAAAATAATAGTGTAATATCACAGTGAATCTATACAACACCACAAAAAAGAAAAAGAGAGAGAAAATCCCAAAAGTAATCCAAGAGAAACAAAACATTATAGGATACAATAATTACTCTCACAGATGACTTTTCAACAGCCACAAGAGGCCAGAAGCTAATAGGATAATATCTTAAATGCAGAAGAAGAAGAATTTTCAATCTAAAATTCTATAACCACCTTTTTTGTTAGGATGAGAGAAATTAAAGATGTTATTAAACTAACAAACTGTGACAGTTAACTACTTCCATATTACATATTCTCACTATAAAAACTACAAAGGATATACTGGGTTGGCCAAAAAGTATGTTCAGTTTTTTCCCTAAAATAAAAGACACAATTTTCATTTTAGCCAATAATTTCATTTATTTTGCATATTTTGAGTATATCAGCTAGCTATCTCCTGTGTGGTATAACATTTATTGTTCTCTGGTAATGTCTCGATTTGATCACTATCAACTTCATCTGATCTGCCAGATGATTCCCAAGTTGAAGGAAGTATGAATACAGCATTGTATGAATGTACTAGAAATCTTCTATTTGCTCCTCCAAGTCTATTTCTTACCCTTGTCCACCATGATCTCTGTCCCAGGAGGCTGGTATGTCTGATGTCATCAACAGCCCATGCTCTCTGGCTCAGAAAACAAGGAGTCCAGCAGAGGCTCAGAGGGAAGAGGAGAGTGAGGTCAGTTTGCTTATTCCTTCAACTTCCCCCATGTTGACAGTGTTTTTTTTCTAAAAGCAACCAACTGTATATAACACTCTCACTTTGGGTTCTAATATTTGCCCCATTCCCTCGTTTTTCATTCTAGGAATAACTATAATCTAAGAGGCATGAGGTACCTGGTTACTGTACCATCACTTGTAGTTCTTCTACAACTACACCTTTATAAATAGTTCCTTTGCATTAAATAATCTTATTTTGACTATGCATTCTATTTCCTCTTGGCATCTAATAAATATAACCATTGGCACTGGAAATAGCAAATACTTTTGGTACAAAATCTGTACTAGTTTCTTGTTGCTGCTGTAACAAATGACTACTAATTTAGTGGCTTAACACAAATTTACTATCTCACAATTCCAAAAGTCAGAAGTCTAATGTCAAGGTGTCACAGGACTACATTAATTCTGGAGGTTGCAAGGGCGAATTCATTCCTGACCTTTTTAGCTTCTAGCAACCATCTGCATTCCTTGGCACATGGCTCCTTTCTCACATCATCCTGGTCTCTTGCTTCCATTGTCACATGTACTAGTACTTTCTTTGACCCTCCTGCCTCCTTAAAATAGGACCTTTGTGATTACATTAGACCCACACAGGTATCCCCGGATAATCTCCCCATTTCAATATCTTTAACTTAACCATACCTACAAAATAACTTCACTGCTAACACCTAGATTAATGTTGGACTAAATAATTGGACACTATAACGTAGCTAAGTTTACACATAAAACTATCACATAACTCCAAGAAATAGATTCTCAAAACCAAATGACAGAATTGGATGGAACTTGGTCATATACTTGAAGAATGAAAAAACTAGCTTCTTACCAGACAGAAACTTGACTCCGTTGATCTACAACATGCTACAGCACCTAGATTATCCAAATTGTCATTGCAGGTAGCTTATGTGGTGTACAGATGGAGGTTAGTTTTTAAGATGCCAATATCTGTGGTACTGTGGACACCGTAGTGATGATAAAGACTACAGATCCATGTTGCTCTCCTGATGGCTGTAGGAAGCATAGTGGGGAAAATGGAAATTAAAAACTATAAATGAATTCAAATGTAAACATAAACCTGAATATGAGAAAACAATTCAGAGTATTAATGAAAAACTAGAAAGCCCTCCCTGGCAACTTCGAATGGGTCCTCCAACTCCTAACCACAGGGTAGACATAACTAATATATAACTTAGCCAGAGTTATGTAACTCACAATATTAGCAGAGTTACAGCACCAGTCAAATTTTTGACCCCTTCAGGTCTCTTTTGCTAAATAAAGGCTCTGTTTCGAAGTGGGACTCCAGACTGTGGAACAGAATCATTCAGGCAGAAATGGATTAAGTTAAAAACTGATCTTCTAGATTCACTGTATTTCCCTTTTCTCCTTCTTCACTCCTCATTCTAAGGAAATCAATTCTCTTTATCCAAATCTTTTGATGATACTCTTGTAAAAGCTGCTTTGAAGACTAATGCTGATTATTCTCAGGACACACCTCATTACCTCTCATCATCTCCAGGCCTTTATGAGTCAGATCCCCAAATGTCACAAATGGGGAGGAAAGAGGCCTGCTCTAGAAAGAGATACATCAAAGGGTTACAAGACTTTGCCAAACTTACCAACAGCCTGGGTGCTTTGGTAGAAGTGGATTCTAAAAATGTAGAATGACCCTGTCTAAATTCACTGACTTAGGTACAAATCTGATCTGGGATCTAGGATTTACTGGGTTAGTTTGAGCCCATGTGACTAGTACTAAAGTCTGTTTAGTTAGCTAACTGAAGATTGAACTTAGCAATGGCCTGGAGTAAATGGCGATGCCACATGATCGTAGTGAGACAATCTGCTAGCTATCTCTTATAAGAACCTTAAGGAAATTCTATTCACAAAGACAGTATGGAATAAATTGCCACAGGGACCACCAGCATCTTTGAAGAGCTCTTTGGATCTATGGGCAGAGATTGTTGTGGGAGATGCTACAGTGAAATTAATTTTCCTAACATGGTGGGAATAATGGATTCTAGAATGACAGAGGTCATGTGGTAGTACTTAACCATCGGAGAAAAGCAGGGGAGACTTACCTGGTCTTTGAATGAGTTTGCATGTTACATAGGCTTAAACCAGAAGCATCTGGACTCAGTCAATAGGAAGTAGCTTTGGACCATCCGGAATATCAATCTTTGGGGACATCACAGATACCTGAGATCACATACCCAGCAGCTAACAACTTAGAACTTCCCACTCCATCAACATCTAACCCATTTTATCACCTCTTGCTTGAGGCAACATACTGAGAACCATATTACTTCTATTTCTTGGACCCAGGACCCATACCGTTATTGGGGAATACAACCAAAATCCTGGAACAAGAAATCCTAGCTTCCAAGCACCACCAATAATAGTTGCCAGTATCTGATTCAGTACAACAGCCGTAGTTGGGAGGCATATATCTGGAATTTCACTTTACAGATCCTTTCAGACACAACACAGACTCACAACATAGAATCAAAACATCCCAGAGCAACTCTGATTCTGTGCAACTTGGCCTGTTATGGGGGATAGGAAGAAAGGAGGCCACAGCTCCATGGAGCCTCTCCTGAACACCCAATGCATCTAATCTACTTCACAGACTATCTCTGAAATACCTAAACTAAAGCCTCATCCAGTCTTCTTTGCTCTCTCTTCAACTTCCCAGACACCAAGCTTATGTCTCTGCTGCATCCCAAACTCACATCTAAGATTTGCTGTATGCTTTTGCCTCTCCTGGTTATGATTTTGGGTTTGTTTGTTTGTTTGTTTGTTTGTTTGTTTTTTAGTAACTCATCTTCTCTGTCCAGGTCATTTCATGAACTTCCTTCCTGTCTGATCTACCTGACAGACACCAGGACCCAAGGATTATGACACCCCCACTGGGCACAGTTAGACCCACTTGGAAGAATTCAGTTCGTTTGAGCAATGTGATACAGACCAATGAATGTCAGACTTAGAATCAGAAAAATCTGGGGCCAAATCTTAAGTCTGGTACTGCCTGTATAGACTTCAGGATGTTACTAAAAATCTCTTAGTTTCAGTCTCCTTGTCTGTAAAATAAGGTTGAACACTGATATCTACCTAATAATTTTATTTCATAAGAATTAAAATAACATGACACACTATTCAGTCTAATGTTTGACACACAGCACACAATCAAAAATAAATTGCTCCTGTCTCCATGTTTCACTCTAACATGTATAAAATAACTTCCATTAGACTGAACACAGCTCAGAAATTCTTTCATTTATTGACATTTTCATATATAAGTTATTCCACAAATGCTTTGAAGCTGCTGAACTAAAATTCTAATGTTGGAAGCTGCTATTCAGTAATGATGACATAACTCCCAATTATGATGGAGGGAGATTCTAATTTTTAACGGCAAACCAAGTACATTCCATGAATCACTTAAGGCTCTTTTGCACATGGATGATAAATCAGTGGTGTGGTGGGATTAGTAAAATAAACAAAACCCAACTTCTTCCTTCTTAACTCTATTAGAGCTTTTCATGTTGGCACTTAACTCAAGCAAATGGATCTAAGAGATGTTCGATATACCACAGAGGTGACAAGAAGCTTTGACAGTCTGTTGGAAACATGTAACCAGTCAGAGGCAAAATAGCCAATGAATGGCAGTTTTATTTCCCAGGAAATAAAACATTTAAGAGCTAAGACTTATCAATGTCGATGTTTTCAAGGGGAGTTCCACAGATTCTTATTGTTAAGGTCCCAGGATCCCGGATTCCAGCCTTTCCCAAGGCCAGAGTCTGAAGCCATGTTACTTTAGCACCCATAACTATGTCTCTTTTCTTAATCTAAATCAGGTTGTTTCTATTATTTAGAGCATAGGTAATTTTGAACATGCAGGCAAATATGCTGATAAAATAGAAAAAACTAAGCATTTATTTGTGTAAAATATTATTTTACTGTAAAAACCAAAAATTGTTTTATATGTTTTGGCTTTAAAATCCACTAGGGGGCAGAAAAGTTTTCAACTAAATTTTCTCCAATCCATGAAAAACAAACCACACAAGTATATTTATGCTTAATTTTAAAAGGACAGCTAGTTCTTTCAAACACATAATTATTATATTTTTAAAAGAGGCATAAACTTGTAATTGAAAAGAGTTTTAACCTTTTTCAGACATGTGTGTAGGCTTTATTAAGTAAAATTTTTAAATAACTTACACAGACAAAAATATTTTACAATAAAATAGAGCACATCTTTAATGTAGCTAGAAAGAACACATTATAACCAAAAATGTTTTTGTATAATACTAATTAAAGCAAGAAATGATTGTTTAAAATGCAGAAAAAATACAAATAAATTCTCAAAATGATTGTGTTGGGCAGGGAAATTAAACATAATTTTCTTAATGTTTTTCATACTTTAGGTTATTCTGAAATGCATTTAACTTATTTTAAAATATTTTAATAAAATAATAAGTTTTAAAATACAGAATCCATAGGGAATCCCTAAATTTTAAGAGCACACAAAATTAAATACAGATGGTTATATAAAATATTATTAACGAAAAAATATTCTTTAATGCCTTCAAATTAATTTTTAAGGTTTTATAGCCTCCTTGCTATGCATTTCTTTTGTCTATAATTATCTTTGTTAAATAATAGTCAAAATATTTATACCAAGCTTATCTGCCATCGGAGCTTCAGTGTAATTGTTAGCAGACTGACGAGCAGAGGAGAGGAGCGCAAGTCTTCCCCGAGAAGGATGCTTAAGATTGGGAAGATAAGCCAGAGCCAGGCGAAGTGGCCCAGCGCCTAAACCGCTCCAAATTCATAAAGAAAAAGAATCAACAAATGTTCATTAAGATTAAAATAATTTTTAAAGATAAGCATCCAATAAATTCTGAAGTTTATTTTCTGGAGCAAAACATTCGATTATCAATCAAGATTTGCAGCTTTTAGGACCTGTCTTCTACTTGTCTGGGGCTTTTTGGTCAATCTTAGCTCAGGAGCTGCATTCACGCGCCTGCCTTCTTTCTGTGGTGAAGCTGATTCGTCACTGCTGTCAGTCAGCACTGAAGACAATAGGAATTCCTACTTCTGCTGTGGATATTTCTGTAAAGAAACTATTTGTGTTTCCCAGACTGATCTTTTGTGGTCTAGGCAGCCTTTCGGAAAAAAATTATATTATTTGCTTCCTTCTGAAGGAAAATAACAAGTTTTCAGAGCTGTTTCTCAGACCCATTGTTTGCATATTACTTTCAACAAAAAATTGCTAATTGTTAATTATTGTTAATAATAAAGAGTTCAAAAGTAAGTTCATCTCTCAGTTTTCAGCATATAGTTAAGGAACACAAAGGTATTGTAACTAGAGTCAACTAACTACAGTTACCTCGAGGGCTGCTTTTTATTTCCCTCTTCCAACACCTACACACTCTACGACAATGACCTGTGTGAGCAATGGAGTCGTGAGGCAAGGACAAGCCTGGGACCGAGGACTAGTCAGAACTCCACAGCAATATTTGAGGGGTGGGATGATGAAAGGCTAAGGCCACATGGTAGGTGTAACACATTCTATATGTCGGGTATGTTTCATTTATTTATTTAACAATATCTAGAACTCAGTGTGTTCTAGGCATTTTTATATTAGCTGATCTCTTTCTCTGTGAGGTAGCTACTGTTACCCTCACACAAATAAGCAAATGGAGGCACTAGAACTTTGACAACTCATCCAAGTTCATAAAACTGGTAATAATTTACCTATTCAAAAAGTTTTCCACTGATAGTGGCAAAACCTGTTGAGTTTCCCTACGGCGACCCTCAATGGGCCACATTTGCTCGAGTTTGATATCTCTTAGATGGGAAAATGTAGCAGCCCAATTAAACTTCAAGGCATCAATTAAACTTCAAGGATCACATGAACCCGTGCATCATTACCTGAGTGACTGCAGCAATCATGTTGTCATAATTAACACAAGGCCATTGCATTTTCTGGAAACAAATGGGAACAAAATGTACATTCTTCACATACTGGCTACCCAGGTGGATTTAAATGAGTAACAGCTGCCCAGTTTCACCAGCGGGCCCCAGTGGCCATTGTACAACTAGCTGTTTACGCATGCTACCAAAAACCTTCACAGAAGGACAAGATGCAGAGGGTGCATCTTTTCCCAGATGAGAATATACCAGAAGAGGTCCTCAGTGCAAGAGCTTCCACAGCCACGAAAGGCACCCAAAGGTCTAGATGCGTACACACAAGAAGAAACAGAGGCTTTTCTCAAGAGTGCGGTCTCCACCTGAAGATTACCAGCTGCAGAAGGATGAAAATTGCAGAAAATCACAATGAGGTGATTGAAACCTCTTCGTGATAAATGTCTCCTAATCCACAGGGTGCATGAAACACAGCTGCATTGAACAGGGATCTCATTATGCATGTTGAAAGTTTGCGGAGGAAGGTCACGAAGGGATCTTCCTTCAACAGGAAATTGCAATAAAATACATTGTTTTGTAGAATTGCTTTATCATGTAATTGGACTTGGGTGTTATCAATGGTGATAAGAATAAAGTTACTTTCTTAGCTAACTTAAAAAAAAAAAGGTATCCACAAAATTCATAAGGCAAACATGTTAACTTTTTGATTTATTCAAATACCGGCTATGAACCTCAGGCTCTTCCTCTTTTGTTCCAGAATCCACACACCCCCACTTCCTCTTAAGTTTACTCATTTGCGCTTCTCTCATTAATAGTTACACAGCACTAAGCATCTCATATGTCACCAAAAGCTCCTTGGACCCTGCCTTCCCCCCAGCTGTGCCTTTGCTCTCACCTCAGCCAGGCAGTTCAAACTTGCTGAACAATAATCTACATTCGCGACCTCCAATTTTTTTACCCCAGTTCATCCCACAGCTCTCTACCCTAGATTCTTTGGCATCAATGCACTGAAACTGCTAACGCCTTTGATATCTCCACCCTCCCAAGGCTGTTCCTCAGGACCTATGGGAGGTCTTTTTGCATCTCACACTATAATTCACGCTCACTGTCTCCAGTCAGTTAAATCAGTAGTTCTTAACTTTCAGGGGGTCATGGATATTTCCATGATTTTAATGAAAGCCATTGATTCTTTTCTGAGAAACAGGAAACATAGATAATATAAAACACTACATATATGAATTACATGTACCTATATATATACATGAATGTGTTCCATCCACTTTCAGAGGTCGATCATGGATCCGCTGTAGCACAGCACTGGCCTGGGGCTAAGAACTTCTCATCTGAACTCTAAAGGCTTCTTCCCACTTGCCCCCCGCTCAAATATCAAAGACAGATTCTTCTTGATTTTGGAGCCTGAGCTGCAGTCCTAGCATGTGTCAGAGGTCTGATGAGGTCTCTTTACAAAAAGTGGATCTGTGTCTCAGAGTTGACTCTTCCCTTGGAGGTTAGGAATGCTCTAGAAATCCTAGACACCTACTTTCTGGTGCTTTTATAGCTACTCTAATGACTAGAAAGTTCAAGAGGTTTTTTTTCTTATTATTATTTATTTATTTTACTTTTTGTTTTGTGGCAGAACTGAAGAAACCTGCATGGATACACCCTTTATTCATAGGAGGGATTGGCCACATTATTGATGGTTAATCTTCCAATTACAATTATTTATCAGAGCTGCTATCAGCTGTCACAACTGCTGCTGCTTCACAATCCACAAGTCTGAAGACGTAGTTGTTCCATCAAACTAAGAAGATTACAAAGGTGGTATCACCCAGTATTTATGAACTGACCACTCACATGAATGTATTTTTTATACCAAGTTCCTAAGAGGTAAAATATTATGACCTTATACACACAAGTGGATAAAGTTTCCATGCCTCAAACTCTCCTCTCCTTTTCTCTTCTCTTTTCTCCTCCTCTTCTTTCTCCCCTTCCTCCTCCTCCTCCTTCTTCTTGCTCTCTCTCTCTCTCTCTCTCTCTCTCTCTCTCTCTCTCTCTCTCTCCCCCTTACTCTCGATTCACCTCCCTGTCCATTACTGACACAGACTGAAGAGGATGAAGACTGGCACCTTTGACCAGGATCAAGAGGCATCTCAGGGCACTGTGAAAGAGGCAGGCATATGGTTCATCTTGCATGAGGATACACAGCACGGAGCGCAGGATAAATTTCAAGAAATAGGGTATTAGGGAGCAGCCAGGCCAAAGCCAAGATAAAACTTTGAAACTCATCTTCATATCTCTCTAAGAACCAGGAAGAAGAAGGATCCAGCTGTCTTCAGAGAATAAAAAGAAATCAAACTGAGAAACTCCCAAGTTAAAATTTCCATTGCAATTTCAGTTTTATGTGGAATCTAATGAATAAAACAAATAAATAAAATAGAAACGGACTCAAGGATACTGAGAACAGACTAATAACTGTCAGAGGGGAGGGGGATTGGGGCAGAGTGGATTTAGCGGCGGGCGCACGCCCTGGGCCCTGACTTCTGAAAGGCCCTGCAAAACCCCAACTTTACACTTTTTTCTAATGACACCAAGTTTGGTTTCATATGTACAATTTTAATTATGTACAAGTTTACAACCTGTGGTAAAACCTGATAGTATGTTTATATTCGCTGATTTTCATTATTTCATCACTACGTTGCCTACTATACACAAACTAAACTGCATAGGCCCCTCACGGCTCCGCTACTGCTCATCAGAGCAATAGAATCGTATTTGCTACTTTGTGCTTACAAAGGCTCTCTTGCAGTGCAGATTTACAATATACACAAACACGTGGGGATGTAAATTAGTTTGTGGATATGTGCTTGTTTCATTTATAGTTTTAAAAATACGTATTTTAAACATGTATTTTTATTTTCCCTGTCTCTCTCTTTTTTTTAAGGGGCCCAGTATTTTCTTCTGCTCCTGGGGCCTCAACTGACCTTAACCAGCCTCTGGATTGAGGGGCTGTGTAAAAATGGTGAAGGGATTAACTCATAAACACAGAAAACAGTATGGTGATTACAAGAGGATAAAGGGGGGCTAAATGGTGACAGAAAAAGACTTGGTTTTGGATGGTGAACACACTATACAATACACAGATGATGTATTATAGAATTATACACTTGAAACCTATATAATTTTGTTAACAAATGTCATCCCAATAAATTCAGTAAATTTTTTAAACATTTTCCATGAGATGTAAAATAATAACAATCTATGAGCCAAATAGAACTCAAACTTTTCATTTTGATAGCACATTGCATTAAAATTTTTCTTAAAATTAAATACCAAAATTTAGACACCCTGACCAATGTGGCTCAGTTGGTTGGGTGTCATTCTGCAAAATGGAAGGTTGGCAGTACAATTCCCGGTCAAGCCACTTGCCTGGGCGGCAGGTTAGTTCCCTGGTAGGGGCACATGTGAGAGGCAACCAGTTCATGATTCTCTCCCTCTCTCTCTCTCCCTTCCCCTCTTTCTAAAAAGAAATAAATAAAATCTTTTAAAAATTAAATACCAACATTTAGAAATTAATATATTTCACACAAAAGTCCAGATTCCATCTTTCCTAGGAAGTCAAAAGGAAGCCCGTATTCTAACATGGCTTCATACGCCAGAACCGACAGCGCGCCCCAGGCTTTCAGATTAGTGAACACCACTCTCTGTTCCTGCAGTCCATTCAAATCATTTGTGTCAGGTTCCTGGCCACATAGGCAGTTGAGTTTCCATATCCAAGGTGAAATGGTTTTCACAGTTTTAATAGGATGTTCATGCCTATGAGCTGGATGAATGGGAGCAGTTACAGGTTGGAAATGAAGTAGACAATATGTCCTTGTGGGTTTTACCTCTGTATTTATATAAAACATAAAATAATAGCTTTAATGCATAACTAAACAACTACTCAGTACTGTTTCATAAATTACCATCTTTTATTGTGAGTTAAAATACGTTCTTTAATCTCATTCATTGGAACTGTTTCTTTCACTACATAAAGCACCTACTATGAACCCATCACTATTTTAGGCTCTAGTAATATGGAGAAAAGGTACTTTAGATAGGGTTGGATTTTCCAATCCATTAACCATCTTTTTAACATGTAGAAAGTGATAAGACATGTACACGCTCCTCCTTCAAAAAAAATCAAACACCCTTCCCATCTTCTAGGTACTCTCTTCAATAACTTCAGTGACTGTGCCTTGTCTTTCAAAGCAAAGAATGTACAACAGAAGGTGAAATGGAAGTTCAGGTAATTATCCAGATAGTTCAGGGATTAACTGGGCTGTCTACTAAATTCCTAAATTCAGAACAGCCAATTTAACTGATTTAGCTTTCAGTATTCTGGGGTAAACATTGTTAACCTCCTGCCTTGCAGCTTAAATAATGAGACTGTATCTGTGATGTGTGCATGTTTCCTTTACAAAGTAAACCTTGACTATTTTCTCTTCTCAACTGTCAATCACTTATTTTCCTATGTGAGAAAATGTTCTCTGTAGAGACAAATTAAAAGTCTCTTTATTCATTACCCTCTCAATCCCCTTGTTGAGATTAATATAGTGAGAAAATGAGTATCATGTAGTAAAACAAACATCATTTTAACTGGAGATATTTTTAATCAATCTTTGTAAGTTTTAAATGTATATTTAGCACAGACTATGTTTCCGAAGCACATTAGTCATCTATGAGAATGTTTAAAATCTAATTTCATAGAATTCTATCTGAAATAATTCACCTTACTGAAACCACACTAATTATGAAGCCCTTTCATGGCTATTTTATGTGTTTCAGCAAAATATGTATCACTGATAAATTTTATTTGCCGTCATTCAATAGCCTCTTCACTTTTATAAAAATAGCTCTCCAGCTCTCTAGATAGTTATGAGCAAAAGCTACTTCATTTTTCCAAATGTTGTAAGTATAATAATTACTATGCTAAGTGCATCTAACTAAAAACATGCTATTCTTCTCATTATTCAATACATAGCATTTTCTTTACACATAATTATTTGCAAGTCTTTGCCCACAGGCCAATAAAACAAATAAAACTAAAAATTGAAAATGCAGTTTCACAATGACCCTGAAGCCAAGGCATTTTTGAGATTGTTTTTCTGACAAAGTAGTATAAATATGTTTACATACATGAATAGATACACTCAATTATGGGAGAGATTAAAGAGGCTGAAAAATGAAAGTGATTGCTGGTACAGACACACCTGTCTTTGTGACACCAACACAAACAGTGGAAAAGTGATAAAAAGTCAATGATTGTATTGTCTATTCATTGTTAAGCAACTTATGTTTTGTCTACTGTAAAAGCATAGGGGTTTTCTATCATTTTATTGTACGTTTCCTATTTTTTAACTGTTGTTTTTAAATGAAACTAATTGAATGAATTAGAGTGTGTTGCTACATTCTAAACAGAACATCCAGGCAACCCACACATTCTTCTCCCTCCAGGACAAGTATCTCCTTGGTCTAAGTATAATAGGAATTCTTTTTATTTAAGACGACGACATCTTACATTCTAACTTAAAAAAAGAATCCTACTTATCAATTTAGAAAATACATATTTATACATATATACACATATAGTAGTTGTATCTTAATATATAACATTTGCTATAAATACCTTTAATTCAAAGAAAAACAAAAACAGATTTTTCAATTCTAATGAAGTTCATATTTCACAAATAAAACAAAAATATGAATAAATGTATTAAATATCATTAAATAAGAATTATAAAAGTAGATTTGATCACGATTATTTGATATATTACAAAAATCATATAAAAATCATTTCTCATTGGCACTCTCAGATATAATTTATAAAATTAAATATATAACTCATACATGTATGAAATGTTAATCATGTAAGAAAATAATATAAATAAAAATAAAATAAAGTAAAAATAAAGTAGAATGTTAATTTTTAATACTCTATTTGCAATATGTGAATTAAACTTGGATTTAAAACTTTAAAATTACTGTATAAACAAAGATAGACCAAGAAGGACTCCATTTTATGGTAGGGACACAAATCAGTTTTTTATTTTTTATTTTTTATTATTACTTTTTGTAATGTCTCTTTTGCCTTTATATTTTTAAATTATATTTTATTAATTATGCTGTTACAGTTGTCCTGATTTTTCCCCCTTTGACCCCTCCACCCAGCACCCCACACTCCCTCAGGCAGTCCCCACACCATTGTTCAGGTCCATGGGTCATGCGTTCTTTGGCTAATCCATTTCCTGTATTGTACTTTACATCCCAGTGGCTATTCTGTAACTACCTGTTTGTACTTAATCCCCTACCTCTTCACACATTTTTCCACAACCCCCTCCCATCTGGCAACCATCAAATGCTCTCTGTATCCATGATTCTGTCTCTGTTCTTCTTCTTATTTGCTTAGTTCGTTTTCTTATATTCAATTGTTGATAGATTTGTATTTTTTGTCATTTTATTGTTCATAGTTTGATCTTCTTTTTCTTAAATAAGTCCCTTTAACATTTCATGTAATAATATTTTGGTGATGATGAACCCCTTCAGTTTTTTCTTGTCTGGGAAGCTCTTTATCTGCCCTTCTAAATGGCATTTTTGCTGGATAGAGCATTCTTGGCTGTAGGTACCTGCATTTCATGACAATAATTCTTGACAACCCCCCAGTTCTGTTTTAGCATGCAAAGTTTCTTTTGAGAAATCAGCTGACAGTATTATGGGAATTCCCCTGTGGGTAACTAACTTCTTTTCTCTTGCTGCTTTTAAGATTTTCTAACCTTTGGCACTTTAATTATGATGTGTCTTAGAGTGGCCTCTTTGCATCTACCTTGTTTGGGACTCTCTGTGCTTCCTGGACTTGCATCTCTATTTCCTTCACCAAATTAGGGAACTTTTCTTTCACTATTTTTTCAGATAGATTTCCAATTTCCTGTTCTTCCTCTTCTTCTTGCACCCCTATGATGCGAATCTTGGGAGTGCTTGAAGTTGTCCGAGAGGCTGCTTATATTTTCATTTTTTTTATTCTTTTTTCTTCTTGTTCTGATTGGTTGTTTTTTGCTTCCTTATGTTCCAAATCATTGATTTGATTCTTGGCTTCATCTATTCTATTGTTTCCATGTAAATTCTTCTGTGTTTCAATTAGTGAATCCTTCATGTCTGATTGGATCTTTTTCATGCTGTTGAGGTCCTTACTAAGTTCCTTGAGCATCATTATAACTGGTGTTTGAAATTTGCATCTAATACTTTGCTTATCTCCATTTCATTTAGCTCTTTTTCTGGAGTTTTAATCTGTTCTTTCATTCGGGCCATGTTTCTTTGTCTCCTTGTTTTGGCAGCCTCCCTGGGTTTGTTTCTATGTATTAGGTAGAGCTGCTTCAACTCCATGTCATAGTAGTGTGGCCTAATCTAGTAGGTGTCCTGAAGGGTCCATTGTCACAGCCTCCTCTATCACCCAAGCTGGGTACTCGAGGTATACCCTTTCTTGTGAATCAAGTACCCCTTCCTCTTGTAGTTGAGCCTTGGTGGCTGTTGGCAGGTCAATGGGAGGGATTTACTCAGACCAGTCAGCTGCAAGTATCGGTTATGACCACTTACCACCAACCTCCACCCTCCATGGAGGATCAGCTATGCAGGGGCAGGGTGGTGGTGCTCCAACATGGTCTGTAGCTTGTTCACTGGGTGCGCTGGCCCTGGAGTTTCCCAGGTGGTGTAGACCAAGGTCAGCCCCAACCTGTGTTTTGCCTGGGGCCACCCTGCGTGAACTGCAAAGCAATCTGAGATGGCTGCTACTTGTGCTGGGCTTAGAGATTCCTGGGGGAAGCCAAGCTGTGAATCTAGGCTGGCTGCTACTAGTGCCGGGCCTGCAACTCACTGAAGCCAGCTGTTGCTAGTTGGATAGGATTTAGGAAACTGTGAAGCATGAGCCAAGATCAGCCTTTCGTATGGAAAAGCAGCTTGGGTGGGCCCATACGCTGGGTGGGGCAGCATCTCTGGAGATCTCTAAGGTGGATCAAACAGTGTTAACCATGTTGATGGAGTCTCAGATATTGCACCAGCTTGCCAGCTCTGTGACTCTGCGAGGGGAGGGCTTAGAAAAGGGACAATGGCCTCTGCTCACCTTAATTCCCTACACTTCATTTTCTCCCTGTGTACCAATGGTGCCTTTCAAGTTGCTACCCTGGTGCTGGAGCTCAGAGGGCGTTAGTCTGAGTATGTGAGTCTACCTGTGTGCTCTTTAAGAGGAACTGCTTAGGGTTCCACGCACTCAATCCCCACTGGTTTTTGCAGCCAGAAGTTTTGGGAACTTTTCTTCCTGGCACTGGAACCCTGGGCTAGAGGGCCTGGTATGGGGCTCGGACTCCTCGCTCCTGAAACATCCTTCCCGAATTTTTACCCACCACACATGGGCGATGGACTAGCCTCTCTGGCCACATCTCTGGCCCTTCTATTGGTTTGGATGGATGTGGTTTCTTTGATTCCGTAGTTGTCAGGCTTCCATTGAACTCGATTTCTGACAATTCTGAGTGATGGATGTTCTAAATTTTAGTGTAATTTTGATGTGGTTGTTTGAAGAGGTGAGCCATGTCTGCCTATGCTGCCATCTTGACTGGAACTCATAACAAATCAGTTATTTTTGAGAAGTCTCTTAGTATACTCATCTTAATACCATAAAATTAAACATTTCATGTCTTTTTACATTAGTATGATGCCAGGCATTTTTTTCTTCATTTATGTTTACATTCTTAAGAAATGCCTGTGGCAGAAGGAAAAAGAAAAATATCATTTATGAACTGATTTTTTATATACTTAAAAGTATACATAGATTTAATATAGTTATATTTTATTTAAAAAATCTTTGGACTCTTAATTTATAGTTTAGTCCTAAGCATGTAGACTAATGTATATGGAGGGGGAGAAGGATTAATCAGTACTTTTAAAGACTTTAAATGAAAGCTTCCCCTTTAAAGTTTTATGATATCTAAATAAACCAAAAATAAAAATGAAAATACACTTGACATCACCTAAATAACTCAAATATATTCCTAAAATGTATTAATCTATAATAGTGTGGTTGTAATATTTTGTTAAATAAATAATTAGACAGACATTAGCATAGATGAGTTCTACAGAGTGGCATATTATGAGCTGCAGCTTCTATGGATTGACTCCCAGGAGAAGATCCTGGGATCCTGTAAGTTTGGACATAATAATTTAAATTGTAGCACAGTACTTGTTTTTTGAGAACATTTTTAGTTATTATTGTTGTTGTTGTTGTTGTTTTGACTTTTGTAAAAATACTCATTAAGATAAATATATTAAAACAAATACATGGCTTGATGTAGGTCATTTCAACAACTTAATAAATTTTCTTGATTTATTCATGTGTTACATTATTCAAAAGTAGACGAGTTGAGAATAATTAACTCGAGTATCTTGCCACTGAACATTAAAATAATCTAGCTCATTTTCTTAATCTAAAAAAAGAAAAAAATTTAATTTAGTAGAGTTAAGAGTGTCAATTATTATTATTAATTTATAATTTCCTTTTAAATAAGAATAGCAACAACAATAGATCATGATTATCTCAGAAATTGTCACAACAAACCTGAGATGGGTTAAGTAAACCCCTGTGCAGTTATTTGTGATAAAGTAAATTACATTGGCCAGATTGAGATAGTCACAGATACCTATAGACTACAGGTACTCTATGACTTTCATTTCCACTCTCACAAGCTGAGGAACAAGTTTCTTTTTTCCCTTTTTTATTTTTTAAGGCCACATTTGAGGGTATATTTATTTATTTTAGAGAGAGAGGAAGGGAGAGAGAGAGGAACATCGATGTAAGAGACATTGCTTGGTTGCCTCTTGTATGTGCCCTGACTGGGGATCGAACTCCCAACATAGGTATGTGCCCTGAACAGGATGGAACCCACATCCTTTTGTTATATGGGATGACACTACAACCAACTGAACCACCCGACCTGGGTAGGAACCTGTTTCTTTAAAGGGACTCGTTCATGGTACTGAAATGCTGACCTTCAAAAATGATGACTTTGTACTACTCTGAAAAGAATGACTGATTTATAACATCTGTGCAAAGACATAAATATCTTTCAAGTCTTTTGTACGTATTCTACTTTTGTAAATAAATGTTATAATTTGCATTAGATTTATTTAGATTATACACACAATTTACTGCCCTAGGGCTCCAAGGGCAGTTTAGCCAGAATGAAAACTTCTGACTTACTTCACTCTGGCAAAGTCTATGCTAGAAAGGATGACGATTACATGTTCATATATTCAATCCTTTTCTTTTCTGTCTACTCTTCCAGTACTTTCTGTCTTTTCCTTAACTATTCTGTGTGAACCAAATTTTAGGACCTGCTTCTACTTTTATTATATCTTTTGGTCAGTTAGGAAAAAGTAAATCTTTAAATAGTTTTGTTCATCTAATATCTATCTGTATATGGTTTCTGTACAATAATAAAATAACTTCAAATGTAGAAAGGTTTTTAAAAATAAGTTGGTACTGTTAAGGGTGCCATAAAGCTGTTTATATGACTAAATTTAAGCATTGTCGAGGGCATTTTTAATAAATTTTATAAGCCAGCCTTTACCTTTAGACCATGCTTTAACACTAAGCGAAAAATCCACGGATCACATTCACCTAGTGCTGCTAAAATTAGCTTCCTGTTTTTTTCAGTTGTTCAAAATTTCTTAAGAAAGTTAGGTTATCTGACAGAACAAGAAAAATAAATAAATACATAAAGGGTAAGTTTTCTAGGTTTGTGAGCACAGCGGATCACTACTAATCTTATTAACAATTTAGCACATCTTTTGCAATCTAGGAAAAACAGTTAAAGGTAAATTATGTAAATAGTTACTACAAATGTGAAAATCATGTAAATTATGGTCACTAATTCATAATAATGATAGTTATAATTTAATAAGCACCTAATATATCAAGTGTTTAACCTGATTTTCTCATTAATTCTCCTAATAACACAATCAGGTATTGTTATCTTCCCTTTAGAAATGAGAAAACAGCCTCAAAATGTTAACAACCTAATAGCTAATAAATAGTTTAATCCCAAACTGTGGTTCGCTATTGTGCTTGCTACCAGTTGGTCATTTTGCCTTGATTTCAATGTGATTAATTTTTCCCAGTCATTAAACATAAGTTGTTTTTGAAAAATATATAAAAACTCTGACTCAAAATCCTCAGCAAAATTAAATAATCCTCAAGATACTAATCTCATTAAAAGAAATGAAATGCTTAAAATTCATTCCTTTTAATTTTCAAACTATTTTTCTTAATTTATAAAGTAGAGTATATGGTAAAAAATTCAACTGATGCATTCAATTAAAAATGAGACTTAATTATTTTAAAATCTTTTTTCCTCTTTGAGCAATCAGTGATTCCAGGAAGAAGTTTTTTGATCATTTTTATTTTTCTCATTTATCAGCTAATACTGAATATTAAGCATTTTGCTCTATCCCTTCCTCCCTTCCTTGTACTGTGCAAGGGAAGTTTAGTTTTAGAAAGGAATTTTTCAAAACAGCCACTGACTGAGTTACCACACATAATCATGATTTGGGTAGTAGTTTAAGTGATAACATTTAATTATTATATTTGGAATATTAACTTCAGTAACTTAAGTGTCCAAAATAATTCATGAGAGCAACCTTTAAAATGCATGCTACCATTATTCAGAAAAATCTGTCACTCATTCTATAAATGATGAGATATAAAAATATTTCCTTTAAAATAACTTGAAATTTTGACTCATGCTTCATGGTCATCTTCTCTTATTTATATGAAAAAGCACCTTATTTATGCCAAGGAACTTGAAAAATGATCAAAGGTTTCAATCCTAACAAACATCTTGTTCCTTAAGGAAATCTGGCTATTTTCAGGTTTAGATATAATCTCAGTTGGAATGCGGTTTCATTCCTTATAGCGTCAACAAGATACCTTAAGTGCTGCCAGTGTTATAAATAGCATCTCCTACAATGTTTCATCTGTTACTTCCTACTCACAGGCAGGTGAAACTTAAAATTACATGTGTTTATTGTTGGATAAAGATTTTTTTAAAAGACTGCCCAGTTCTGGCCAAGTTGCTCAGTCGGTTGGAGCGCTGTCCCAATGTGTCAAGGTTGTGGGTTCTATCCCTGGCCAGAGCACATACAAAATCAACCAATGGATTCATGGATGAGTGGAGCAAGTCAATGTTTCTTGCCCTCTCACTTATTTTCTTTAAAAAAGAAAAGATTTTTAAAAAATAGACCTCTAATTACTTACAAGTTGGCATCGCGCAATCTCTGGTATTATGATAAGAGTTGATGGAAATGCTTGTTGCATTCAGCTGAAAATGTGACTGGCCCTATTGTAGAGGAAAAGAATGCTTATGATAAACATAGGCATGTTTTCCCAATAATTTTCTAGAACTTTATGGATGGAGATAATATAACTATAGTTTACATCCTTTCCTTCTATGCTTTTAAAAGAACTTGCCTGAGAGCTTTTCGTTTCCCCTAGCTTTGGTGGAAGGTAGTGAGTTGTCATCTGTGACAAAATAACCTAAATTCTTCCTACATTGTAAACATCTCACGTACTGAAACCTGTAGCTTCAGGAGAGCTTTTGGGAATAACTAAGAGGGAAAAGCTCTACACTGAAAAAAACCTGTAGAGAGCAAATCAAGTGGATGTGAAGAATAAAAAATAAACATCTTTTTTTCTGCTTTCTGTTCTCCAGATCTTTATTTCACTGGAATTATGTTTATGTGCAGGGACATTTCTAATTACAGTGATTTTTGTCTTATTATTGTCAAGGATCATTTTAAAGTGGACAGGGCTATGAGGTTTCCTTTACCAAGTCCCACAAATCCAAGAGAGAACCCACTGAAACTCATCCCTGCACCAGGAGTCTGTTTTTCAGGAGTGGTAGAAGCAGGAGAGCCCACAGTCCTGCCGCTAACAGACTATCTAGAAACTCTCAACATTTCCTTATGCTTCGGGTGGTTCTTGGCTGAGTCCTCCATGGATCTGAAGTTAACAAACATGCGCCTTGGTTTTGGTTAAGTGGGAAAATCATGCTTTTCCAGCTGGCAGGTCTAAGATGTAAAACAATGAAAGGTAGCTAGGACAATTAGGAACAGAGAGGTGACAACAGCGGTGAAGGCGGGCATGCACGTGATTTGCTAAAACTTGGGGCATTTCCAATGACTCACAAAGTGGACGTGAAAAATAAAACAATGCACTGAGAGAGTTTTTCGTCTGTGTTTAAGATGTGGCATATGAAAGTCTGTCTCTCCTAGTCAAAAAATTGTATGGTTCCATTGGCTAGGGAAGTCTAAATTCTTTACCATACCATTTAGGAATTTTTACCATATGACTCCAACCTGCCTTTCCACCATACATTTTTGCCCAGTGGCCATGCACACCTTTACCTGAAATTACTGCCCAGTGCATCAATACCATGTACCTGTCCTGCCCCCCACACACCATGTGCTCAAAGGATTCTTTTGAATCAGAATGTGCTCTCATCTGGGAAAATCCTGTCCGCCCCTCAAGATCCAGCTTAAATATCATGTCTACTTGAGCCTTTCCTGGGAGCCTTTCCAAAATTATTTTCTACCCGTGTATTCCTAACACTTTGTTTACACTTTCATTACTTATCAAAATCTAGTTTACATCATGGTTAATGCGAGTCAGTAGCATTTGTCCACCTCCCTAACTAGATTGTGAACCTCTTACAGATATTTATCTTTACATCCCTGATGCCTAACAGTAATTAGCATACAATCTTTTTTATTTAAATGATTCACTGATAAATTTTATGCTCACCTATAAAATGCTTTATCAATTTGACTTTTGAGTTCAAATCTATTGGGGATATTTTATGAAAAGAAAATAAAAACTTTCAAAAATCTTAATGTATTCCTACCACTGAAAATATCATTATAAATAGGCAAACACTAAACACTGAATTTGTGGTTGTTTATGCAGCTGATACCAAACCTGTGTCTCCAGCCTAGACTGTACCCCAGGACTCTAGACCTCCAGGGGCACTAATTGCTCACTCTACCGCTCTGCTCTGCGAAGGAACCTTACAGACCTCTCAAGAGTATAAGTGAAATAAGCCAGGCAGTGAAAGACAGATACCATGTGATCTCACCTATAAGTGGAACCTAATCAACAAAACAAACAAGCAAGCAGGGTATAACCAGAGGCATTCAAATAAAGACCAAACTGACAGTAACCAGAAGGGAAGGGAAGGGAAGGGGGATAATGGGTAAAAAGGGGAAGGGTCGTCAAGGAACATGTATAAAGGACCCAGGGACAAAGCCAAGGGGCGGTAGGATTGAAGGTGGGAGGTTAGGGTGGGTGGGGCGGGGGAGAGTGATAGGGGAAAATGGAGACAACTGTACTTGAAAAACAGTTTTAAAAAAGTGCACAGCCAGAACTGAATGTGATTTCCCCTCTACCCCAAGACTCTTTCTCCCCATGTTTTGGCATCATCCTTTACCCTATGGCCAGACCAAATATTAGAAGATATGTTTGACTTCCTCTTTCCATCACTACTACATCCAATCCATTACTTAATTTTCTATATTCCACTTCCACATACCCCTATTTCCTCTCATTAACACACGACCGGCCCAAACCACCACACTTCTGTGACTGTTTGTGCAGCAGCCTCCTAACTGGTGTCCTTCCTAGAATGAATCTTCCCCGCAGCTGCTAGAGCAAACGAATGGAAACGTACTCAGGTCGTGATACTCTCTCACTTAAAGGCTTTGCATGTAAAATAAAAGAAAATAATCAGACTGCATCTCAGACTTCACTCTGTACTCACTATAAATACACCCTCAAAAAAATGCAATTTATAATGGGAGCATATGCATCTCATTGAGAGGAAAAAACCCAGAAACTTTAATAAGATCTTGAACCTCAATATTTGTTGGCAGTTACACATTTAAGCTCATGATGTCCTTAATACAGACTGACTCCTTGTCTTGTCAGACATTCTTTGAGTGTGGAGGGGATGGAACATTTGTTACCTCCCTGTAGGTGAGTCTGAATCACCACATTGACTAGTGTGGCTTCACTGCGACAAGACAGTAGAAAATGAAGACGGGGGGATCATAACAGTGTTTTCCATCCTGGAAGTTAATGAGACAGGTGAGATCCCTTCCCCGTTCCTGGGAGCCTGTGGGAGCCCAGGGCAACATCATGAGGGTACGGCCAGATTGGGCTGAAAGGAAGCTCCCCTCCCATTGACAACAAATACTTGCACTTTACAATCAAAATAACCCAGAAAAACAAAGCAGAAGTGAAGATGAAAGTTTTTCTTTATATAAATATTCTGGTGTTCTCATCAATTATATTCCAGCCTGAACATGGTTCTTTGCCCCCTGCCTCTCTAAACCCAAGCTTGGCAAATTGGCTGCTACGGTATGAATACGCTGCCTTACCTCTGGCAAGGCTGCTCTGCCAGCCCTTTCTGAAAGTGCAAAAGTACTGTAGCTAAAACATGTTCAAAGACTATGAATGATTTGATTTCCAAAAGCATTTCAGAGTATAATTTTAATCTGCACACTTAGCACAATGATGACACTCTGGTTTGTGAAGTATATAATTTGAATAAATTACCTACTCTTCCATGCCTCCATAACACATTCTGTAACTTCTGTAAAAGCTGTTGTCACATTCTGATTAGGATGATAGTGAACTGTGCACATATCTGTCTCCACCACAATAGTGTGGGCTTCTTGAGGGAAAGGGCAATGTCTCATTCATCTGTGAGCACCTGCAGTACGTACAGCAGCACTTTGCGGAGAGGGTACCTGGCAAATGTTCCAGGAATGGAAAGCGGAGAGGATGATGCCTCAAGTAGCCTGCTACCTTCCAAATGGAAACAATCAGTGCCTCACGTGGACGCAATATAGGCCACCAGGAAAACTATACTTTTAATGCACATACTTGAATTTTCATTTCAAAATAAAAACATCATATGGGAATACAGGAACTTAGGGCAGATTGATTTAACTGAAACAGAGAAGTTATATTAAAGTTCATACCTGAAGTGATAAACAAGAGATATCTGGGTAAGAAGAGATAGGAAGAGCATCCTACAACCACCCCTCCCAGCAAAAAGAGAAAGAAATAAAAAAGTAAAACTCTGAAGAGGAAAAGACTACCATGTGTTCCAGTACAGCAGGCCTTCGAATAACATCATTTTGTTGTAACATTGATGGAATGGCATAGGAACTTAATTCTTATGATATCCATTAGCCTATAGTAAAGTTTGTTTAATAATCTGTCATTTCACTTCCGCATGTAGCGCTGACTGGCATACTGTACCTCCCGTTTCTAAGGAACTATCAGTAAAACTTCTTCCTTTATGACAGTCATTCCAAGTCCACTTGCCTTGCTATGCCTGATTAAAAAAATTTTGGGTACATTTTAAAACATGAGGGTGGCAGACACTGGAGGAAATGGTAACCCAACTGTAGTTGTTTTATATCATCGGGCAACAATGCAAAAAACAGTTATGAGAAAGCTTATTCCTCTCCTTGTAATCTTCAATAACAATTTTAAACTAGCTTTTTCTAAATATATTGATTCCTAAATGAGGCAAAAGAATTGCTGGCACAGCAAGAGTTTTCCAGTATATTTATCTTTTTAATTCAGCCTTATTAGGAAATAATTGACAAACTATATTTCAAAATGCCTTACTATGAACATTATTGAAGTAAGTAAGTACTACCTGATTATCATATGTTAAAAGTTTTACCAAAATAATTCAAAATATTTAGTTACATATTAAAATAGCATAAGCATTCCCAGGGAAGATTTTTCCTAAGAATGAAATATAAGTGGGTTTAGAAGATTGGACAGATAAAGGTCACAAGCAGTAATACAACTGAGCCAAAATCTAATTCATCAAAAATGATAAACAGGTTTACCACTCATCATCCACATGACCTAGCCTATGTGTTTATGTTTCTTTTCTTTCTTCTGAATTATGTTTTTATTTTCACTGTGTTCTATGAAGAATTTTTCAAGGACTGACTATATTAACACCATCAATTAATGTAGTGCTAATGAGCTCATATTTAAAGTAGTAATAATTCATTCTTTTGACTTAAAATTCAAACTGTAAATCCTGCCTTTTACAAACAAGACTTCACTTTCAAATCTATTATGTAACATAGGAGACAGTCACGGGAAAGTTATACAAATGGACAATGTTCCAAACCTAACATACAAGCTGTGTTTTTCTCTTCTTAGAAACAGGCATGTCTTCTGGGAACAGAAAATCTCCTATAAATATGACCAAGCTTTGAAGCAGTCACAATGACATTCACCTTCACAGATTTGCCACTGTTCTGACTCCAGCAAGCAAGAAGCCAGCACACCTGCTCGCTTCCTAGACTGGGAGCCCTGCCAGGTACTTTACACACCTCTCTTGTTTAATTTTGACATGGATCCCCACCACGGGCTCTTCCCCGTGGTACAGACACCTGAAACTCAGAGACACACCTTGTGCAGGGACCACGGCTCTGTGGCCCTAGCGAGCCCAGGGCCAGTGCTTTCTGTCCCATAGCATATGCTGCCCAATCAATGGCCAGTTCAGTGCTGTCAATAGTCTTTTTACAAATCCATCAGCTGGAAATACTGGCCCTTCAGGGCCTAAAATTTTTAGTATTTTGTTTTCTTATTCTCTCTCAAGTAACTGCCAGTTAATAAAGATAAGACATTTTTTAACAGTTGGCTCACCTAATTTCTTTTATACCCACAGAGAATACACACTCTACCAAGAGTAAAGTAGACATGTAGCACAGTAAGTGAATAGTTTTACGCATTTTGTAGAATTTAGCAAAGTTGAAGATTTGTACATTGCATTTTAAAAAATATTAGCAAAAGTACAAAATGTTCACAGTGGGCCCACTATTCAGGAATGACAGTTAAATTTCAGATAAATAACTTGTCATTCTACTAAATTTATCTCATTTATTTTTCCATTGGACAACAGTATGCCTTTTATTGTAATCCTGCTTGCTAAAGGTCTAGCAGCCTTGAGTCACCCTCTGTGGTCCCTCCCTGCTGCTTTGCCCTTCCCTGGCCACCTTTTCCTCATTCCCTTGTTATTCTGGCCTGGTCTTTTCTTTCTAGTGTCCCCAAGTACTGAGGTAAAGTTGGGTTCATGCCATGCCCAAAATGTTTCCCAAAGCAGATTCCTTCAAAACTAGTTCTATGGGATGCAAAGGGATGAAAAGGAAAGAAAGAAGGAAGAAAGAAGGGAGAAAAGAAGGGTGGGAGGGTGGACAGAAAAGTTTGGCTAACACTGGTTTGTTTAAAGTTCCTTGTCCCACAGGTCTCCATATATAGTGCTTCTCTAACAAGGGCCTCAATGGTCATGTTCCTGAGAGTGGTAAACCAAGGAAACCTTTTCTACAAATTATCTGTCCAAACGTACTGGAAAAGTAGGTATAGAGCTGTGGCTTCATATGGGGATGAGAGAGTGACACTGAGCTACCGAAACAGAAGTGTGGCCAGGGTTGTGGAGGGCAGTCAGGAATTGTCTTTATTTCAAAGAAACTTTCCAGAAAATTCTGATGTATCTTTGCTCCTCCCCACTCGCCCTAATTAAAAGTCTCTGGTGGTCCCCAAAACTCAATGTGCACAACAATCCTCCAAAAGTGTGATGCATATGCATGAGCTACATGTAGAGATTTAGGATATCCAGGGAACAGGGCAATTGTTACATTTGAAACTTGCCTCCTGTTGGATTCTGAGACACATGGCCACAGGAGCCCCATTTTAGGAACCATTGTTCTAGAAGGTATTAAAGACAGCAAATGTATTGTTGAACTTGTTATAAATACTAAGAAATTATCCCATGACTCAATGACACAGATTAAATGATAAAAAGATAGGTCAAATTTGACTTTGGGGGCAAATAAAAACTCAAATTGTTTTACTTTTAAAGTTATATTTTTTAAAAAACTCAAATTTTCTTTTCAAAATTTCAATTCTAAAGAAAAAAATTCTTGCCAAATGTGAACTTTGTACAGTATCTTTGATGGGCTACAGGGTATTAAAAATGGAATAATCCTCAGTCCTCGGCTTAAAGAGGCTTACATTCAGATAAATATAATAATATAATGTCAAATGTATACAAATTATACCATAAGAAGTATACAATGAGAAAAATGCTGTGTGAGAGACCTATGTTCGTGGAGGAGTAAGTGAAAGCTATACCAACCTCCTTGAAGCACAAAACTGGAATTACAACTAAATTACAGAAAAATCTTCCTGAATAACCAACTGAACCCTAGCTGGAGAGAAGCCTTAAAACCATGGACAGATGGAAGAAACCACTTCACCATAACAAGACTGGTAGGGTGTGCAGAGGAGGCACAAGAGGGCTGGCTGGGCTCCCAAGGGTAGCAGCTAAAGTTCCAGAGGGATATTTCAGCAGCCAGGGGGTTCCCCTGAGAAGCGTGGCATCTAAACCCGAAGCTAGGCTCCCCAGCCTACAGTACCAGGACTGGGAAAGGAACCCAAATAATACACAGCTGTGAAAAGCAGCAGGGTTTCTATCCATCAGGGAGAGATAGCCAGAGATGCAAAAAGTCTTGTAAAGGGCCAATGCACAAAATTCTGTTTGCAGCCACTTAGCCATGGGATCTGGCAGAGAGAGGGCAGAGTAGACTAGAGATGTGTGAGGAGAGTCTGGGGCCAATGGCCTTGGAAGAAAACTGAATGGTCAGCCATGAGGATCCCTGTGCTGAGTCTTTCCCCATACTATAAGAGCCATCTTTCTCAGACAGAGGATTCCCCTCCAAGTGGCAACAGCCTGAGAAGAAGCAAAATCCCCAGCCACAAGAATCACTTTCATCCCATCCTGTGGTAATTAAAACCTGTTTCTGAGGAGTATGGCTGTAAGACTTTCATTCTTTAAGTCTAATACAAAGCCTATAAACAAAGGGGACCTCTGGGAGCTCTGAGATTTTAGCTGACCCTCCCCTGGGCCTGATGCTGGTAAAAGCCAGCCTTTGTGTGCAGTCTGGTTCTTTCTGCACAGAAACAAGCCCAGCAGAGGGAACCATGTGCTGTGGATCACTGACAACTCCAAATAGCTTACACTGGGCCAGTCACAGGCAGAGTTCTACATAGGTCTATACCAGAGTCTTTGCATATCTACCTAATACTCAGAAACAAACACAAAGAGGCAGGCAACATGGGAACAAAATGAAACAGGCCCCAAATAAAAGAATAAGAATTCTCCAGAAGAAGAACTAGGTGAAATGGAGGTATGCAATCTACCAAATGGAAAGTTTAGAGTAATGATTATAAGGATACTCAACAACATGAAAAAAGATATAGAAACCATAAAAAAGGACCAGTAAGAAATAAAGAATTAAATATCCAAAATAAATAATACACTGGAAGGAATAAACAGTAGGTTACATGAAGCAGAGAATTAAATCCATGATTTGGAAGACAAGATAGAAGAAAACACCCAAGCAGATCAGTGAAAAGGAAAAAGAATTTAAAAAAATGAGAGCTTAAGAAACCTTTGGGACAACATGGAGCATAACATGATGCACATCATGGGAATACTAGAATGAGAAGAGAGGAGCAAGGTATTGAGAACCTATTTAAAGAAATAATGTACAAAACTCTCCTAATCTGGAGAAGGAAAAATACACACAAGTCCAGAAAACTCAGGGAATCCCAGACAAATTGGACCCAAAGAGGTCTACAACAAGACACATCATAATTAAAATGGCAAGGCTTAAAGACAAGGAAAGAACTGTAAAAGCTTTGAGACAAAAGCAGGTAGTTACATACAAGGGAGCACCAATTAGACTGTCATGTAATTTCTCAACAGAAACATTGCAGGCCAGAAGGAAGTGGTGTGAAATATTCAAGGTGATGAAAGCAAGGACCTACAACCAAGGCTACTTTATCCAGCAAGGCTATCATATAAAATCTAAGGAGAAATAAGGAGCTTCCCAGATAGGAAAAAGCTAAAGGAGTTTGTTAACACCAAATCAGTTTTGCAGCAAATGTTAAAGGGCATGTTTTAAGAAGAGGAAGAAAAAAGAGAAAAAAATAAAACACAGGAAAATAGTCTAATGATAAAATGTCACTAAATACATGTCTATCAATAATCATCTTAAATGTAAATGGCTTAAATGTTCCAACCAAAAGACATAGGGTAGCTGAATGGATAATGAAACAAGAGCCATATATATGCTGCCTCCAGAGACCCACCTCAAATTGAAAGATACACACAGACTAAAAATAAAGGGATGGAAAAAGATATTTCATGCAAATGGAAAGGAAAAAGAAAAGCTGGGGTAGCAACACTTATATCTACAAAATAGACTTTAAAACAAAGGCTACAGTAAGAGACGAAGAAGGACACAACATAATGAAAAAGGGAACAATCCAACAAGAAGATATAACCCTAGTAAACATGCACCCAACATAGGAGCATGTGAATTTGTAGAGAAAATTTGATGGACATAAAGGGAGAGATCAACAGACATACGTCATAGTCAGTGATTTTAACACCCTATTGAAGTCAATGGATAGATCTTCCAGGCAGAAAATCAACAAGGAGACAGCAGCCTTAAACAACACACTGTATCAAATGGATTTAATTGATATCTTCATAGCATTTCATCTGAAAGCAGCAGAATATACATACTTTTCAAGTGCACATGAGACTTTTCTAGGACAGACCACATGTTAGGACACAAAAGAAGTCTCAATAAACTTAAAAAGATTAAAACCATATCAAGCATCTTCTCTGACCACAATGATAATGAAACTAGAAATCAATCACAAGAACAGTGAAAAACACACAAAGACAAGAAGCTAAATAACATGTTATTAACAATGAATGGGTCAATGACAAGATCAAGGGAGAAATCAAAAGATACCTTGAAACAAATAAAAACAAGAACACAATAATCCAAAATCTGTGGGATATAGTGAAAGCAAACATAAGAAGGAAACTCATAGCATTTACAAGCCTATCTCAAAAAACAAGAAAAAGCACAAATAAACAATCTAACTTTACACTTAAAAAAGAACTTGAAAAAGAACAACAAAGCCCAAAATGAATAGAAGGAAGGCAATAATAAACAACAGAAGAGAAATAAACAAAACAGTCTAAAAGAACAATATAAAAGGTCAATGAATCCAAGAGCTGGTTCTTTGAAGTAATAAACAAGATTGACAAATCTCATCAAGAAAGAAAGGGAGATGACGCAAATAAATAAAATCAAAAATGAAAGAAGAGAAATAACAACTGACACCAAAGAAATACAAAGGATTGTAAGAAAATATTATGAACAACTATATGCCAACAAACTGGACAAACTGGATGAAATGGATAAGTTCTTAGAAACATACAATCTTCCAAAACTAAATCAGGAAGAATCAGATAATCTGAATAGATTATACGTAATGAAATTGAAGCACTAATCAAAAAACTCTCAACAAACAAAAGCCTTGGACAAGATGACTTTCAGGTGAATTTTACCAAACATTCCAGGATGAACTAACACTTCTGCTTCTCAGACTATTTCAAAAATTTCAAGAAGAGGTAATACTCCCAAGCTCATTTTACAAGGCCGGCATTATCCTAATTCCAAAACCAGAAAAAACACAACAAAGAAATAAAATTATAGGCCAATTAACCCTGATGAATATAGATGCTAAAATCCTCAACAAAATATTATCAAACCAAATACAGCAATGCATCAAAAAGATCATACACCATGATCAAGTGGGATTTATTCTGGGAATACAAGGATGGTACAACATTTGCAAATCAATAAATATGATTTGCCACATATCTAAATGAAAGATAAAAACCACATGATCATATCAACAGATACAGGAAAAGCACTTGATAAAATCCAGCATACATTTATGATAAAAACTCTCAGCAAAGCAGGAATAGAGGCAACATGCCTAAACATAATAAAGGCCATATATGACAAACCCACTGCCAACATCACACTCAACTGGCAAAAACTACAAGCATTCCCCTTAAGACTGGGAACAAGACAGGGATGTCAGCTTTCACCTCTCTCATTCAACATAGTACTGGAAGTCCTAGCCGCAGCAATAAGACAAGAAGAAAACATAAATGTCATCCAAATGGGAAAGGAAGAAGTAAGACTGTCTTTATTTGCAGATGAGATGATACTGTACATAGAGAACCCCAAAGACTCCATCAAGAACCACTAGAACTGACAAATGAATTCAGGAAAGTAACAGGATACAAAATTAATATGCACAAATCAGCTGCATTTTTATATGCTAATAACAAACTAACAGAAAGGGAAATTAAGAAAACAATCCCATTTAAAATTGCTTCATAAGGAATGAAACACCTTGGAATGAACCTAACCGAGGATGTAAAAGACTTATTCTTGAAAAATTGTAAGACACTGAAGGAAGAAATTGAAAAAGATACAATAAGTGGAAGTACATACTGTGTTCATGGACAGGAAGAATTTACATCATTAAAATGTCCATACTACCTAAAGCAATCTATAGATTCAGTGCAATTCCTATCAAGATTCCAATGACCTATTTTACAGAACTGGAACAAATATTTCAAAAACTTATATGGAACCACAAAAGGTCCCACATAGCAATAGCAATCCTGAGTAAGAACAACATAGTTGGAGGTATCATTGCTACCTAATATGAAACTATACTATAAGGTCATAGTAATCAAACCAGCCTGGTACTGGCATAAAAACAGACACATAGATGAATGGAAAAGAATAGAGAGCCCATAAATAAACCCACACCTTTATAGTCAATTAATATTCAACAAAAGGCACAAGCACATAGAGTGGGCTAAAGATAGTTTATTCAATAAATGGTGTTGGGAAAATTGGACAGATACATGCAGAAAAATGAAACTAGACTTCCTTTTTACACCACACAAAAGAATAAATTCAAAATGGATCAAAGACTTAACAATTAGACCAGAAACCATAAAAACCATAGAAGAAAACACAGACAGCAAAATCTCAGACTTGCTCGTAGTAATATGTTTTCAGATGTATCTCCCAAGGTAAAAGAAACAAAAGAAAAGATAAACAAATGGGACTGCATGAAACTAAAAAGTTTTCCATAGCAAAGGAAAACATCAACGAAGTGGAAAAACAACCCATAGAATGGAAGCACATATTCGCTAATATATCTGAGAAGGGGTTAATATCAAAATTTATAAAGAACTTACAAAACTCAACACCAAAAAATCAAACCCAATTTAAAAATGGGAAAAGGGTCTAAACAGACACTTCTCCTAAAAGGGCATACAGAAGACCAATAGACATATGAAAAGATGCTCAAAGTGATTAATCAACAGAGAACTGCAAATTAAAACCACAATGAGATACCATCTCACTCCTGTCTGAATGGTTATCATCCATAAATCAACAAACAAACTGCTGGCAAGGATATGGAGAAAGGGGGACCCTTTTGCACTGTTGGTGGGAATGCAGATTGATGCCATCACTGCAGAAAGCAGTATGGAGAGACCTCAAAAAATTAAAAATGGATCTGCCTTTTGATCCACCAATCCCACTTCTAGGAACATATCTGAAAGAAGCCAAAACACTAATTTGAAAGAACATAAGCACCCCTATGTTCATTGCAGTGTTATTTATACTTGCCAAGATATGGAAGCAGCCCAAGTGTCCATCAGTAGATGAGTGGGTAAAACAACTATGGGACACTTACACAATGGAATACTACTTGGCCATAAAAAAGAAAAGAGTTTTATCCTTTATGACAGTATGGATGGACCTGGAGAGCACTATGCTAAATGAAATAAGCCAGTCAAAGAAAGACAAATACCATATGACTTCACTCACACATAGAATCTAATGAAAAAACTGCACTAACTAGCAAAACAGAGAAGGACTCATAGACAGAGAGCTGCCTGACAGTTAAGGGATGGGGGAAAGGGTAGGGAGTGGAGGGATGGAGCAAAAAGGAGAAAGGGCTCATGGACATGGACAACAGTGTGATTGATTATGGGGGAGAGGGGGTATAAGGGGTCTAAATGGTAATGCAAAAAATACAATTAAAAATAATAATAATAAAGAGAAAAGCACTGTGCTCATTTAAAGGAGAAAGAAATCAATGAATGAGATAATCTAACTGAAAACGCTAATAGTTAAGTCCAAGTTAATCGTGTTTTAATAGTATTTTAATTTTATTAAAATGTAAAAGACTATACATTCTCAACATGATATGAATATTTTAGCTACTATTTCCTGGCAGTTTGTTGACAGGTATAGAATTAGAATTATGACAAATGCCTAAACTCCAAAATACACTACTTGCCTCTTCTGTGAAGTCTGGTACAATAGCAGATAAGGAGGAAACATCTGGACTCGTCACCTGGCCACATTTTTCCGTCCTCCTACACAGCAACAAAGATCAGAAATCTATTCACCAATGCTCTAGAGTTCATTTCCAGCAATAAAACTGAAAGCCAAAGGGAAATAAATTTACATTTGAAAAGAATTTTTTAAGTCCTTGTTTTCCTAGCTAACACATGATTGAAAAGTAGTCTCCGATGACTGTGTCTTTCAAGGGAAAGAGAAGTGATCGTGTGTGATTCTGAGCACTTTCTGCACAGAACTTCCCTACCTAGCAGAGAGATGAATGTGCTCCTGAAAATAGATAACAATTTCTACGAAGGAAGAGAAATTCCTTAATGGGCAGAAATTCATTCATGTAAGTTAGCTCTGGCATAGTAGGTGTCCTTCTGGTGATAGCACTAGCCTAATATATTTAGCAAAATATCATACATAGCCTTTACATCTTGATCTCTTCCTATACCAACAGTTTTCAGTAACACAAATAACTTCAAGTAACTCTGCAAATAAAATATTTAAAAATACCCATATGTAACCCCTTCTTGGTGATATATAAAATAGAGGAAATTTATTTTTATTATTCACATGGAAGAAATTCTTACCAGGTAGGACTAGCTAAGTGGTCAGATGTAATACTAAAAAACTTATAGCAGAAGGAATTTGGGTTGTACACCTAAAAGTCTACTACTACACAAGTCCCAGCAGTAGTCAGTGTATATTTTTTTTAAGTTTTATCAGAACCAGGGAGATATTTGCCAAGTGAATTTTGGATTTAGGTATTTTTGAACATGAAAATAGCTGCAAAGGCATCACAAAGAAAGAGGGCCTATAAGGATACACAGAATCCTGACAGGCAAAAAGGAGAGAAGTACATTCCAGGGGATGGCCCAATAGCAGAGGCGAGGCCGACGGAGTCTGCAAGGAGCAGACCAAACCCACGTGAGAGCCATAGAAAGGCAGGTGGGGCAGGCCGCAGGGAGACAGGGATGTCCTGCTTTCAAGAGAACCTGAAACTTTATTTGAAAATCAAGAGAAGACACTGCAGACCTGTGACTGGATAGGAACCAACCCTCACTATTTAGTAAGAATATTCCTTTGAAAGTGCTCAGAATTACCTCGCCAAAATGACCTTCACATCCTTGCCTTACGCCGCAAGCCAGCAAGGTTTTAGATTTAAACAAATGACACAAAACTGATTCCAGAAATTCTGCTGAGTAACATAAAGACTTACTAAAATCTCTTGAAAAGGTAAATGAGAGAAAATACACATTAAAACCTTCTAAAAGTCACCCTTACGTAGTCCTACGCCCCATACCAATTCCTAGTCTGTCCCAAATTCCTCCAAACCTCTCCTCTACTCCCACCACTGGCCATTTCTCAGATGTCTGATCTTGCCTTTATTTCAGTGGGCGAGCACTTCCGTGCTCCCTTTCTTTTGGCAAAGTTTGGGGAAGGATTCTTCCTTCCTTTCTGCTGGTGCGATGGTCAGAGACAATGGGAAGAGGAGAGCGTAGGCCAGGAAAATACACACTTTCGCCCTGACTGGTGGGGTTCAGTTGGTTGGGTGTTGTCCTGGAAAGCAAAAAGTCATTAGTTTGATTTCCAGGCAGAGCACATGCCTAGGTTGGAGGTTTGATCTCCAGATTGAATGTGTGTGAGAGGCAACCGATCAATGTTTCTCTCCCTTTTTTTTCTCCCTCCCTTCCCCAGTAAAGAAATAATTACATAAATAAATAAATATTTTTAAAAAGAAAACGCACACTTTCTAAGTCTTATCTCAATAAGACAGACTGATAGGGAGCACTCATGAAACCAGGGGTACCATCTAGAAGGTCAATGGAATACTGTCATGAGGGCTAGGACAATAAAAAGAGATAATCAGATTCTAAAGAAATTCGAGGCAGGATTTGTTAATGAAACTAAGGTCCTAGAGAAAAAGAGTCAATAATTATTCCCAAACCCATCAGAGTGACCTCAGATGTTTGTCGAATGGCTAAATGATTAGATGGATAAGTGCGTGAAAAATAGGCAGACTATAGACAGGAGGAGAGCTAACAATAGTTAATCCTGAGTGTTCCTGGAAACCTAACACACAATTCTCTTTCCTGTCCCTCTCCCTCACAATCCTAATGGCATCCTCACTGGTCTCCCTCTCCCTCAGACTTTCACATTTACCACTCCCTCACCTGAAATACCACCCCCCACCTTAAGCCTCACCTCGTCCACACTCAGATGCACTGGGAGAGCACAGACACCTGGCTGCCATGGCCACCCTCAGCCCTCTGCACCGTGACTGTCATTTTAACAGATATCCAGTGAAAGTTTGTGGAATGAATAAACATATATTTGTATCATAACAATTATGAAAGAAAAATGATACTAACCCCTCTTTGTTTTCTAAAAACTGAAACATGAGGCAAGAGTGTTGAGATGAGAGCAACGTGGAGCATGCTGGGCTTTCGCGGGTAGCGTGGAGTGTGTCCTCTCAGCGAGTCTGGTGGCCCTGAAGAGGAGCCCTTCTGCTCCCAGCCTGAGCAGGATGCAGCTCCACCTTGCTCTCTTTTTCCACAGGTTCTAGCCAGGGACATGGTTGAATAGTTTTTCTCTTTTCCTCACAGCCTTCTATCTGCTCTCGGTGCCCTGCACTCCTCTCCGCCTCTGTGACCTCCTTGTGCCCTAGGATTTTGTGGTGTCCCCGGGTTTCTCTTCC